>PVHX01016918.1:0-41664 GCA_004024805.1 Geosciurus inauris | reverse complement strand
TTTTTTTTTTCCGTGAGTCTTTAAGGTATTTTGCAAAGGTTATCCTGGGTCAGGCGGGCAGTCTGTGGCCCTGGCCAGGTCCAGCCTGCTTCTGTCCATAAAGCTTTATCGGCACTCGCCCTGCCCTCCCTCCACCTCAGCCTCCACCCCAGGGGCCTGGGCGACCCCAGGGCATCAGAACCCACATGCCTGCGTGCTCTTGTCCCCTGAGATGCGGCTCTGATGACCTGAGGAGCTGGCTTCAACGTGCTAGGGGCCCCCGCCTGGTCCAGGAGACTGTCATTGGGCAGAGTGTCTGGGCACTGGGGACGGGTGTGAGTTCCAGTTCCCCCTCTTTTCCTGCCTGAAGCAGGTTCAGTTTTCTTTCCGGCTTGGCTCCAGGATTCAGCCTGCTGCCCTTACAAACCCCTGCTGGCCCTGGGAGGTCCTCTGTCCTGCTCATCACGAATCACGGCTGGCCACCCCTTCAACAGGCGCTTGCCCACCTGAACTCGGAATCATAGTCACAAAAATGGAAGTCACGGCCTGTCCTGGGGGTAGCTCCCGGCCTGGAAGCCCACCACCTCCATCCTCACAGCGTCCACGCCGCCACAGGTGGGACTGCACCAGCTCCCATCTGAACGGGGCCACTCAGCATGCGCCCCAAGCACCGGCCAGATGACCAAGTGCTGCTCGCTGGACACGAGAGACAAACCAGGTGTCCTGGCTGTTCCCCAAACAGGGCACGTGTGTCCCCGGGGCCTCGGCACCCCCCCAGGCCGGCACTGCTCTCTCCCAGCTTTTCAAAGCTGGGTTTTTCTCCGTGTCCACTCTCCCTGAATACCCAAAGGCCTTCCCCGGCCACTCCACCTGCTGCAGTCTGTGGTGTGCTGTTGATCCACGTCTCCATGGCGTGTCCCCTGAGGAGAGCTCGGCCCTGGTGTGCGTCCTCAGGGCTTGAAACGGAGGCTCCCATCTGAAGTGGGCCACTCAGGGCGCGCCCCTCACTACGTGTTTGTTGAATGAATGTACAAATGTAGGGGTTTAAACACGAACTGAAATGCACCACCGCTGCATCTGCCTCTTCACACTAAAGAAGAAAAGAAGTTCCAATGTGCATTTTCTCCTGAGGGGAAGCATGTGGACGTCAGGTCAGAACCAAAGCTTAAGTGTAGAGTAAAACTAGAATCCTTCAGAGACTTTTTTTTTTTTTTTTGTCAATCACCATGCCTGATAGGCTTTCTGCATCGATATAATTCTTCATCGTCATCATCAACACTGCCACGACAGAGGGTTAAAGTTTGGGGATCATAAAATGTTAAGGACCTTAGGGAACATCTGGGGTGGGTCCTGCCATGCTTCTGAAAAAGTTTGAGGTTCAAAAAGATGACATGAAATCTAAACGATGTCCTCACCACCATTATCACCACTATCACAACCATCATCACCATTGTCACCACCATAGTCATCACCACCATCACCACCATCACCATCACTGTCACCACCATCACCATCACTGTCACCACCATCACCACCATCACCACCATCACCATCACTGTCACCACCATCACCATCCCTGTCACCACCATCACCATCACTGTCACCACCATCACCATCCCTGTCACCACCATGATGGTCACTAACACACTGATGAGCCAACTTTGAAGCACTTTGAAGCTTGAAGCAGCCCCAGGGTGTCACTCTGGTCCAGAAGTGAATCTCCCCACCGTCTTTGCAATGGCCACCTCACCACAGCCCCAGCCCACTGTGCGACGTCCACTAGAGCGAAAGCGACAAGCCAGCGCCGTCCCCTGCCCAGAAGATTAATTTCCTGGTGGCTTTGCTCGGATTCCCTGGGAACATCTTTGTGGCTGAGGAAGCTGAGATTACGTTTCGGTGGTTCATAAACACGTGTCTAAAACCCCGTCGCTGCTGGTATTTATTTGCCCACTCTAACTGAGGCACTTAGAGAAGACCCAGGATTCCCTGGGCTAGTCCCGTCCACCACCAGGAACGGGCACAGACGTGTTGTGCTCAGAGCAGCCACAGCGAGGCCCGGAAGGTTTCCTTGTTGAGATGCCAAGACCAACACTGCCCTGGATAGTAGCGCAGAGGACAGTGTCCCCTCGTCAACATCGGTGAGCTTCCTCAGGGCAGAGGCCCTACAGATTACATCACGGCCCGTGGAGCTGTTTCCACGGGACTGAGGTTGACGGGGACCTAGAGAAGCGACAGCAAGCCGTGCCCAGGCAGGAAGCCGAGGGTCAGGCTGCCATCTTGGCAGAGCCAGATCTGGGTGAGAAGGCCACGCCTGAGCGCCGTGTGGAGGCCCGGGGCAGAGGCCAGCCAGGGCAACTGCAGAGGCCCGTGTGGCAGGAGCTCAGGGTGGTGGCCAGGGGTCACGTGCGGCCAGAACACTCGAAATTGGGCAGCTGGGATGCCCTGCGCCTGACCCTGGTCACCTTAACCTAAATCCCACACTCGGTTCCGTCGGGACGCTTTTAGAGAACATTTGGGACAACTTTGGTGAGTCCAGCTTTTCAGTTGGGTATTTTAAGAACTTACAACTTTTTGAATGTATGTTTTTTAGTTGTAGATAAACACAACACCTTCATTTTATTTATTTATGTTTCTGTGGTGCCGAGGATCGAACCCAGTGCCTCACACGTGCCAGGCAAGCGCTCTGCCGCTGAGCCACAGCCTCAGGCCCAAGGTTTTTTTTTTTTTTTTGGTAAATCATGAAATTTACAAAGCTGTCAAATTCTTTATTAAAGTGACACATGCCCAAGTGTGAAGTGCACATTCGATCTGAAAGCTTAGTACCAAAAAATACGTGAATTACCGGTTAACATTTCTTAGCGCAGACAGCTTGTTGGAAGGATGGTGCTTCGGACACGGGGCTGAGTGGTGCATTATTACAATCATTCCGTCCACTTCTTTTTGCTTTTTTACTGTGGCCACTGGAGAATCTGAGGTTTCACATGCCACCTGCACTCTTCCCAGTGGCCAGCGCGGCCCACACCCCTTGGGAAGCTGGCGCACTGTGGACACTGGTCACCGGTCACGCAGTCCTCTGCTCTCTCTCTGCCACACTCCCTGGGCGCAAACGTTAGCTACGGCTGTTGGTCACCCCGAGGGGGGAATCACAGAGCCAACAGTTTACCACTCCAGCCTTATCACTGACCTGGAACATTCCACAGAACATTAAAAATTACTAAAGAGGCATTCCCTGGGTCAGCGGTGGGCATGTTGGCTCGATCACCAAAGTAACTGGACCAAAAATAGGTAACAAGTCTTGGGCCTGAAGCCAGCCAGAGACCCCTCTCTTCATGGCCCTGTTTTGTTTTTTTTTAGTTGCAGATGGACATAATATCTTTATTTTATTTCTTTTTATGTGGTGCTGAGGATCGAACCCAGGGCCCCACGCGTGCGAGGCAAGTGCTCTACCACTGAGCCACAGTCCCAGCCCACGGCCCTGTTTTTTGGTGCTAGGATGGAACTCAGGTCCTCCCATGGGCTAAGCACACCCTCTGCCACCAAGCCCCACCTCCAGGACTCAGCATTTTTTTTATTTTATAAATTTTTTAGTTATAGATGGACACAATATCTTTATTATTTTATTTTTTAAATGTGGTGCTGAGGACTGAACCCAGTGCCTCACACGTGCAAGGCAAGCGCTCTGCCACTGAGCCACCACCTCAGCCATTAGCATTTTTTAAACAAGTCATTCTCCTGGGCACGCTGGCACACGCCGGTCATCCCAGTGAGCTGGGAGGAAGGAGGATCTCAAGTTCAAGGCCAGCCTCAGTAACTTAGACCCTAAAGCGACTTAGTGAGACCCCGTCTCAAAATAAAAAAAATAAAAAGGGCTGGGAATGTGGCTCAGTGGATAAGCACCTCTCATTTCAGTCCCTGGTACCAAAAAATAAACAGACCCTTCTCCAGCCTCCTGCTCACCAAAATGGTAGCCACATGTGGCTGTGGGGCACTTGAGATGGGCTTGGTCCTCATTGAGACGTGCCATACGTGTAAGAGACAAAACCGATTTCACAGGCTTAATATGAAAAAATCATGCAAAACGCCTCACTCATAATTTACATACATATCCATTACCTGCTGAAATGACAATACCTTAGACATTTGGGGCTACATAAACTGAATGGTTAAAACGAGGCTCACCTGTTTATCTTCATGGCCTTGTTCGTGTGGATGCTACAAAATCTGTGTACATGTGATTTGCCTCTGGGACTGGAATTGTGTCCATTGGCCCTAGAGCACCTTCCTCCATCCTCAGGGGATGAGGAGGTCCCCGCTGAGGGACGCCACAGGAGATCCTATTCTAAATCCTCCAGCGTGACCACGAACAGGTCCCCTCCCCTCTGCAAGCCAGGTTCCCATCTTGGAAAATGGGTATACAGTGGTGTCTAGCTGGGGGTGCCCAAGGGTTCGACAGGGCGTCGCATGTGAAACGCTCAGCGCCCTGCCCACGCCTCCGGTGAGTACACACAATGTCACTTCCACCTCTCGCTGCCTCCTTCCCACCTGCCTGGAGTGGCGTCCTCTGCGTTCTAAGGGTGGCTCTCCGTCGTCTCTCCTCAGCCTCATTCTTCCTAGGAGACCCCCACCTCCGGAGACACTCAGTCCCCGGTTCTCCGCAGAGGCCATCCGCTGACTGTCCAGTCCCTCCCGTCGGCGGCTCCTTGCTCTGCTCCCCGCCCCCAGGCTCCTCTCAGGCCCCAGCCGGCCCGCCCTGCCCACGCCCGGGCCCAACCGCACGAAGAACCTCACCAGCGCCTTCGTCTCACCAGGCCAGCACCCCTTTGCCAGCCTCAGGCTCCCCAGCACTTTAGAGAGAGAACTAGAACTCGGGGAGCCCTTTCCAAGTCCTTGTTCACAGCTCCCCAGCTCCCCCAGGACTTGGTCTCCCCGAGACAGGTGACAAGAGGGCACCTCTATCTAGCGTCTCTCCTCCTTGCCTGGGGGACTGAGGACCCTCCTGTTGGCAGGTGGCTGTTTTCACCTGGGCCAAGCCCTTCCTGTCTGCCTGAGGCCGAGCGGTGCCTTGGGGGAGCAGAGTCCTTCCTGGCATCCCCCACCTCAGTCACTGGAGGGTGACGTTAGAGGGGCCAAGTCCTCAAGGCATTTTTGAGGGCACAAGTGCCACATAGCCAACTGCTCTCCAGGACCCAGCGAGGAAGACCAGCACCTCCAAACCCGAGGCCCGAGTCCCCAGGGATGGAGACAGAGCCACCCCACCCACCCCAGCCCGCCACCAGCCCTCAGATGCTGGGCTTCAAGATGTGACGGCTGAGTCTCCCAAGACTCAGGAAGAGGGACCCCAGCCTCACTTGGCCTCACTCTTGGTGGACTAAATGCTACCACATCCCGGTCTGAAACCCTGAGCACTGGACTCTGGGGACAGAGTTTCACCAAGGCCGATGCCTCCTGGGGAAAGGAGCACATCAGGCCTTCCCTGCACGGGGCATGGGGCCATGGACGTGGGCATGGCGCCATCTTGGCAGCCAGGCGGCACAGCGCTTCTTCTACAGGGGGAGCCACCTCTCCGCCCATTCCCTCCCTCAGCGTGGATCGGGTGTTTCCAATGTGCCAATGTATGGTCCTCGAGAGCCACGGGAGCGTGTCACCAGGAGGAAGGGACCTGAGAGACCCTCGAGCAGGACCAACTCCAGTTACCAAGGGGCAGAGAGAGGGGGGTGCACTGGGACAGGACGGGGGACTCAGATTCAGGAGCAGGAAGCACCATATCCACACCTGGACTCAGGGTCCCCAGCCCTGGGGGCAGCGAGTGTCCCAAAGCCCAGAGAGAAGACGGCTGGCACAGGCCCCAGGGCCCCGTAACAGACGATGTCTAAGCTTGGTGAGGACGACGGTGCTTGGCTGGCATTGGTGTCAGTGGTGCTGGGGGGACGGGTCCTCCCCTCCACAGGCATCGCCCAGCAGACCAACAGCACCTGCCTGAGGCCACGTCCCAGCTCCAAGTGCGCAGGACACCGAGACCTGGCCACGGCCCAGCAGGCGGCTGGCAGCCTCTCCTGCACACAAGGCTCAGGGCAGCGGAAAGGGCACTCTGCCTGGCTGCCCACAGGGTCCACCTCTGCTCTGACCTGCCGTCTGGCTCTCGGCGGGGGAGCCACGCTGCCGCAGCAGGAGGGACAGCCCAGAGGCCTCCACCCACACCAGGCCCTTGTGCGAGGCAGAAAGGCAGGTCCTGGGCAGGCTGGGGCTGCTGGCCCCTCAGCCCTCAGCCTGCTGAGCACACACTGGGGGACGGCCCACGTCCAGAGTCGTTTTCCAACACAAGCCTCCTTAACCCTGTGTGCCCTCTGTGGAGGCCTGACCTTCGGGGAGGTGGAGCTGCTAGTGCCCGTGCCTGGGGGGGTTGCACGTGGACTTCTGAGCGAGGCCATAGCCCACAGGAACCCGGGGGCCGACCAGGAGCAGGGAAATGTTAATGCCGAGGCAGGAGGATGGCCAGTTCCAGGCCCACCTGGGCATCTGGGGATGCGGCTCAGGGTAGAGCAGCCCTGGGTTCGATCCCCAGGGCCACCAAGGGAAGGAAAAAAGCCGTCCTCTTTGGTCCTTGGGATGTGTTTAGCATTTTCTTCTGCACCTTTCTGTGGTGTTTATTTGTGATTTGCCGGGCAGGTGTGGACGGACAGACGGCAAACCCGGGCCCTGGCCACGCCCTGGAGCCAGCTGCTCTTAACCATGCCCCACCCGCAAGGGGTTCCTCTGCCACTTTAAAAAAACCTCCTTAAGCCTGTTGAGCAGGGTGGGGGGCAGGGCCCACACAGGTGTCCGCCTGGACAAGCCCCCAGCTTCACAAGCTGCTGATTTGCTTCAGGAAAGTCACTCAGCTCCCTGGAGCCTCAGTGTCAGCCGCTGTAACATGGGGACGAGAGCTGGGAAGGGGACGCAGGATCGGCTAACGTGTCACGCTTGGTGAGTGCAGCCAAGATTCCCGCCAGCAGCGTCCTGGGCTGTGATGCCTCAGCCAGAGCCATCTCCACCCTCGGGACCTCACAGTACATCCGTGAATAGAATGTGGTCCCTGCTGGGGGACCTACAGGAGGCATGAACTTCTTGGCCCTAAGTGACAAGTTCAGCTCAAGCCGACTGCAGCCGAAAAATCACTTAATGGCTCATTTAACTGAAAAACCCAAGGTCAGATGGCTTCAGGCATGGCTCCACACAGATGCTCAAACTGTGCCAGCAGGAGCTGGTCTCTCTGCATCTCTTGGTTCTGCTTGGCCTTACGGAAGTGTCCTTCCCAGGTGACAGCAAGGCTGCCGGCAGCTCCCAGCGTACATTGTGCTCATTTAGGACCCCCAGCAGCAAAATCTTTTGTCCCCAAATGCCAACCAAGTCCTGGGGAGGCCTCTCATTGGCTTGGTGCTGGTGGCGCACCCCTGCCCTGGATCCCAGTCATAGTGGCCACAAGTTGGAAATGTACCAAATGGTCAGTCAGATCAGGCTCAAGTGCCCAATGCTGGAGAAGGAGGGAGGAGCCAGACAGAGCAGGTGGGCAGAAGTGACCCACCAGAAGCAGGGGTGCATGATGAGCACCCCAAGAGAGGTGACGTGGGGTGGCAGAGGAGGGGCTGGCACTCTGCCCCAGAGAGCAGGAGGGCGGGGAGCTGCGGGAGGACGAGGACCCCACGCCAGAGCTCCCGAGGCGTGGACGTGCTGCAGAGGGGAGCTGGCGCCGGGGGCCGTACGAGACGCCCGGACACGCTCCTCCCCAGACAGCGAGGCCGGGTAGGGGCGGCCTGGGGCAGCAGGTGCACCTGCACTCGCGGCAGAGGAGAGACTGACCTCCGGGTTCACTGCTTCGTCCAAGAATCCCCCTTGGGGACACAGCTTCTTTCCCTCTCTCCGGGTCTCCCATGTTTTTGCTGGTGCACGGTGAGCCTGGGCGCCTGCTGCCACCGAGCACAGCACCTGCTGCTTTAATCCTCGTCTGGCAATTCCCAGTCAGGGTCAGCTCAGGGGTGGCCTCTACGACCTGCCCTTCCTCCCGAGAAGGGGCGCCTCCGTCGAGTCCTTCCAGGTGGCGTCTTGAGCCCCGTGAAGGTTCCGCCGAGCCGTCCGGATTCTGCTCCGCTCCTGCCCCGGCTGTTCTGGCTGTGCTGACACTGCTGCTGTCCAGCTGCTGTCCAGCTGCTGTCCAGCAGGGGACTGAGCCGCTGGGGCTGAACCTTCAAGCTCTTTCTGTCTTGGAGGTGCTAGGCGAGTGGAGGTGACACAGGCTGGTGACAAGGAGGGCACGTCATCGTCACCCTCCCCTGACCTGCTGCCTGGAGAGGGCCTGCCTGGGGGATCTTCCTCTGGGTGCACAGGCCTGCTGACCCCAGTGCCCCGATGTCACCAAAACACGGCAGGTTGATGGCTGTAGAGATGGCGCTGTGCTCCCTGTGGCTGCCTGGTGCCGCAGGCCTCGCAGGGCAGTGGACTCGGCCCAGCAGCCTCTGTGCTGAAGAGCAGTGAGCCGGAGCCGGAGCGGGGAAAGCTTCAGGGAGCCGGGCGCGGTGGCCCAGCAACGCCGTCAGCATAACACAGAGGGACCATGTGTCCCCGTGACTCTAAGCCTTGCCACCTCAGAAGACACAGCAGGAAAGGGAAGCTTGGATGGCAGGGACCCCTGCCCATCACGTGAGCCCTGGCCTTGGGGGCCCCGAGCTCAGCAGGGTGCAGAGGAGCCACCGCCCTCGTCAGGCAGCCCTGCCGGGCTCCTGAGCTCTGGTGGTGACAGCTGAAGGGGCCACAGCACCTTCCCGGGGAGGGTGAGGCCTGGGTGGGCGCTCAGGCCGCCGTGAGGGGCCGTCAGTTCACAGCCTCAGCAGCCACACGCGAGACGGAGGCTTTGGTGGAACCGCTGCCACCAGAAAGTCCACAGGAGCCACATCAGGGGCCCCGTGGGCTGCCCTTGCCGCCTGCCTGCGGGGCTGCGCTATCCTCCAGGGGAGCAGCCTGAGCCCCCAGGGGAAGGACAGAGACCCTCGCTCTGCAGCCTGGGCCTCCCACCCAACCCAAGGAGCGAGGCTGGACCCCCTGCCCCGTGGACTTGGGGTGCAGAGCGGGGAACAGCCGGTCTCCGTTCTTGCTGCCTGAGGCGCTGCCCTGTGGTGGGGACAGAGGCGACCCCAGACCCCATGCCCAGGAGCACCCCAAGAAACCCTCAGTTATGTCACCACTGTCACAACTATCCCCAACCATCAATCACTTCTGCCTCCAGAGCTGCAGAAAGGCCTGGCCTGCCCCAGCGTGTGCTCCTCGGCACCTCATAAGGCAGCCGTGGGGTCACAGCCGCCCGCGTCTGTCTAGACCGTCGGTGGCTTTAGTCAATTGGCTGCCGTTGCAGATGTGGATTTTGTGCTACGTGTTGAAAAACTTTCTGAGGAGATCTCAGTCCATGGGCTTCGTCCAACTGTCAAGGGGTCTCAGTGGAACCAAAGGACGATCCACCGCCTTCGCGCAGTGTGCAGTGTTCACAGTTCCCCAGGGGAAGCTCCAAGACCTCCGGTAGACGCCTGGAACTGTGGAGAGCACCCAGCCACATACATACAATGCTCACTTGAAGGAAACCTTTTCCCGTGTCACTTTGGCATGTCCCAACTGATGCCATCACTGAGGACTTGCACTCCAGGGCCATTGCTAAGGAGAGCAAGGATTACCTAAACTGCGCTATGGTGACTGTTGACTTGATAACCCAGATGGCAAATAAGTGACTAACGGGAGGGCACTGTATAGAGTGTGGATACAGTGGATGAAAGAAATGCTTCAGGTCCCAGTTTGGATGGAGTGGGGCAGTGTAAGACTTCACAGTGTGCAGTTTAAAGCTCATGAATTGTGTCTTTCTGGGATTTTCCATTTAATATCTTCAGACCAAGGTTGACCTCAGATAACTGAAACCACAGAAAGCAGAGCCATGGATAAGGGAGAGGACCATTGAGTTTCATGTTGGCTATTGGAGGGAATGAGGTATGTGGGGAGCAAACAGAAGGCAGAAGGAAGGAGACCCTTTAAAGCTGTGGTTCCCATCCCTGACACCCAGATAACACCCCAGACCAGACCCAAGGTCTCTGGGTGTGCGCACGACGCACTTGCCGTGTCCACACGCTGCTGATGTGGAGCTCAGCAAGCCCCTCCCTGCCTCAGGATCTTTGCACCTGCTGTTTCTTCTGTCTGCAAAGGTTCTTTCTCTGCTCCTTCATTTTAACAAGTCCTCTGCTCATAGGCCACCTCCTGAGAGAAGCCCCCTCCCACCCCGTTCTCCCCACTGCCAAGCCCCTTGTGGTGCTCGTTTCCCAAAACGCCCATTACCATCTGAAACTGCGGTCAGCTTTGTGCTCGCTATGTCCCCAGCTAGACTGCCAGCTGAGGAGGGCAAGGCTTTTACTTGCCCAGGACTGTCCCCAGTGCCCAGGGTGAAGGCACACAGCAGGTTCCCCGTGATCCCAACAGTACATCATGCATGCATCAGCACCGCCCGTGGAACCCCACCCATACGCGCACCTTTATGTTTTTATGTATCAGTTGGAAATGAATTTTTAAAATTAAAACCAGGAACATTTCCCCTATAAATTTTATATGGAAGTGAAACTCACATAATGGAAAATTACCCATTGAAAGTGAAAAGTGTATGCCCATCCAATACATTGGCATGACTACTTAGGGCGTTCACCACCACCACCTGTCTGGTTCTGGAACGTTCTCGTCCCCAGGAGAGAACCCCAAGCCCTGAAACAGCCTCCAGGGTTCGTCCCATGTGGCCTCAGCACTGCATTCCTCTTCACAGCTGTATAGTAGTCCACTGAGCACATGGGCCATTTCTTATCCATTCATCCCTCCATGGACATTTGGGTTGTTTTGTGATCCAAGCATCTAAAGGGAGGGAAATATCAGACGTTTAGCCCCCATCCCAGGAGCCTCAGGAGTCTGGTCCCTCTGGCCAAAGTCCTGTTTGAAGGGAGCAGTGGCGGCATCGAATCTGCCCTTTCCTGTTCTCGCCATCTCTGGGGACTTGGCACTTCCTGTTTCTCACCTGGACTATGTTCACAGCCCCACAGGGCGGGTCCCTGGAGGTGCCCCATCAGGAGTCCAGCGGGCCCAGGTACGGGTCTCCGGAGGACGCCTTATCCCATGCCTTCAATAATTCATCCTTTCTATTCAAAACTCAATAGTCTGGGCTTGAGCACCTTTTTTTCCTTTTAAATGGGGGCACTGAAAGTGGACGGCAATGTTCACGAACGTTTTCTCTTTCAACATAAAAATGCCAGAAAGCAGAGCAGCTCCCCAGTCTCTACCGTCCCCACCGCTGGAAAAAACAGTAACAGGCAACAAATGTCACCCCAGCGGCTCTGAGGAGCCGCGGGCAGGGAGGACCAATTCAGGAGGTTAAGCGAGCCTGTGCTGTGCCTTTGGAGGAGACTGGTGACATTCCTGTCGGGTGGCGCTCTTGCTTGGTGCTGTGTGGTCCTGCTCCCGGGCTGGCCGCCCGCCTGGGTCACAGTCCCTCCCGAGGTATCTCAGCTGCTGTTGCTGCTGTAACAAGCAACAGGACCTGGATGACCTCAGGCGGCAGGAACCAGGTCTGAAGGTCACATGTCTGAGGCGGGTTGAGCCCGAGACCCGGCAGAAACCTCTCTGCCCTTCCAGCTTCCGGGACTGCTGGTGACCTTGGAGCTTGTCACCCACCGGCAGCTGCTTCTCTGCCTCCACTGTCACGAGGCCGTCCTCCACTGTGTGTCTCTCCTCTTCTTACAAGGGAGTCCCTCACAGTCCCTTAGGGTCCCTCTGCTGACACCTTAACCCAGTGTCACCTGCAAAGACCCTCTGTCCAAGGAAGGTCACCCTCCCGGGCCGAGGTCTGGAGCATCTCTCTGCGGGGACTGCTGTGGCTCGCGGCTTGTGCGCGCTGGGGAAGTGGTTCCTTCTTGGCTTATAAAGGGACCATGCGTGACAGCTGGCTCAGCAGCGCCTCTGCTGCTCCCAGAGGCACAGGCACGAGCCCCACAGGGCGGGTCCCTGGAGGTGCCCCGTCAGGAGTCCAGCGGGCCCAGGTACGGGTCTCCGGAGGACACCCTGGGCCTCTCTTCTCCCCCAGGGACAGCTGGCTACAGACGGAAGCGAGACCCGGTGGCTTGGCCCCGCCGGGCCGCCCGGGCTCTGGCAGATCACCCCGCCCTGGCCTGGCCCCCGACCCTGTGCCCCGTGGCTGGGAGCTGGGCTCAGGTCACCGCCACCCTCACCTAGCCTGCTTGGTGGCCCCGGCCAGGCAGAATCTGGTCACAGCATTGTGTCCAGAGCAAGGTCCAGCACACCGGGCAGTGGTTCTGCGGGTGTCGTGTGAGGTTCGCTTGGTGTCCACGCCCGGCTCAGGCGTCCCCTGGGGCCCCGCCTCCTCCCTGCCTGGCTCTGGCTGAGATCAGAACATGGAAGGGTTCGGGCGCCCTGGCCCAGCTGCCCTGGCCCCTGCCTGGCCACCTCAGCCGACCTGCACGGGCTCCTCCTCCACAGACCTCGCGGAGGTCGAGCCCAGCCCCAGTGCCCTCCGCATCCGTGGCTGCTCCCTGCTCTACCGGAATGACAGTGGCCAGCGCCTGGTCCTCCTCCCGTCCATCCCCCAGCTCAGGACCTCTCAGAATCTGCCTTCCAAATGTCCCCACCCCACCCCATTCGTTAGGGGTGAAGACACTGAGGCCAGGCTTCTGGTCCAGTTCAGCTCCACCTCTTACCTGCTGTGAGTCCTTGGGGAACAAGCTTGGTGTCTCTGTGCTTTGGTTTCCATCTCTGCAGTGAGGATCGCAGTGGGAGGTAGCCCGCGCCTGGCCCTTGCGTTGTGAGAAGAGTTCCCTCAGGAGACATCCTCTCTTACACCTCGAGCTCGTCTCTGTCCTGCCTGCTCTGTGGCCTGATTCTTCTCAGTCTTCGTGGGTCCGTCATTCATTCAACAAACGTCTGCTGAGCACTCCACCAGCCCTCAGTGAGTGGTACAGCACCAGGCCATAAAGCTACAGAGGTGGCCGCGGCCACCTGGTTCCTGCCTTCCAGAACCCACAGCCAAGTGGAGGGAGACTTCGGAGCCTCGCGCTGCCTCCGCAGCTCCTCCCCGGCCCCTCTGTGTCCCAGATGTTGGTTTTCCTCTTCTGGAACCTTTGTCCTCGGCCTGGCCTCCCATCTCAGCGGCTTCTGGGGACCCACCCCAGACTGAAACGCCACTCACGCTGATGAGCCTGGGACCTTGCAGAGAGGAAAGCCCTTTCTTCTAGAAGCTTCCTTGCGTCTTCCCGACTGTCCTAGGGAGACGGACTTGCTGAAGACTGAGGCGGGGGCTGGGGTGCTGGGGCCTGGGGATAAGCAGCTCCTGGTGGCCGTGTCTGCTCCAGGGAGGCTGGGCCTGAGCCGTCACACTCCCGCCAGGTCCCCGGAGCTGCAGGTCCTTGAAGCGCGTTTGAGAACCACTGACCGGAAACAGGCCACCAGTCTGTGTCCAGCTGATGTGCCCAGCATGCCCTCTTCGTGGGATTCTACTCGTCTTCAGGCAGGTGCAGGGTGGACATGGATGGAGAGTAGGGGGCACAGGCCAGGTCCCTTCCGGCCACCTACCAGTGTCACCAAGACCCTCCCCTCTTCCTGCCCAGAGCAGCCTCCGGCCGGTGTCTTGATTGCCTGAGCGGCTACAGCGGAAGAGGCCAGCGCTCCGGGGCCCGTCTGGGACGTCCTTCCTGGTGGGCAGAGGCGTCTCCTGCTGGCAACGGGAGGAGGCCAGCTCTGTGTGTCCCCTCCAGGGCACCAGACACGAGTCCTGAGCATCGAGTCCCCACCTGGAGGCCTCAGTTCATCAGGCGCTTCCTGGAGGCCAAGCCCTTGCACAGCACCCGGGTCCTGCGGGGACCCAGAGGCGCAGCCCCAGCAGCAGGAATCACGGGCTGAGAACAGAGGGCAGGTGCCCGCGGTGCCCCAGGCCCAGCTGCCGGGACTCGGGTCCTGAGGGCCACAGAGCTGCCGGCCGCCCTCAGGATCCCGGTTCCTGCCACCACTGCCCGCGGGGTGCCAGGCGGCCTCTGGAGCCTCGGTCCCCTGTCCCCACCTGCGAGAGTCCGGCAGCTGGCCATGCAGCCTTGTGGAAAGATCTGTAGAGGGACGAGAAGAGAGGCAGGGCCAGCGGCTGTGGCAGTGGCCGTGGGGATGCTGCCTCCAGGGACGCCAAGGAGGGAGGCCTCCCCCAGGTGGGTGGGGCGGAGGGCTGAGAGGACAAACTCACTGGCCGCCCTCCTGGAGGGTTAGGGTCCTCGGATCTCAGCCCCCGAGTCCCCACAGCCCAGAGGCCCTTTGCAGAAAAGGCCACTGTCAAGACTGGGGACTGGACGGGGCCGGGAACCCCGTGGAGGTCAGTGGGCAGTTCCGTCCCTGTCCTGGTCGCCTCACCCCACATGCAACACTGGGACCCCGCTCCCCGGCCACTGGGCTCAGCGTCTGCCCTGGAGCCCGAGTGGGAGGGTCATCCCAGGGGCCTCCCCAGGGGCCGCACGGGAGCAGCGTCCTGGCTGGCCTCCCTCCCCTCCTGCCCAGGACAGCACAGCTGAGGCACCGGGCCAGCAGACACCCTTTCCACTCTCCAGTGTAATCAGCTCGGTCCCCACTGCCAAACAGCAGAGGAAAGGAGCCCCGGGCCTAGGACCAGGCTGCGGACACTCAAAGGGGCCTCTGTGCTGGGCACTTCCAGAGCGTCCCAAGCCCTGTGCCCGTGTGGGCAGCCACCCCGGGACTGGTCCCAGCCCACCTCCAAGGGCCACACTGGAGACAGGAGGCGCCCAGTGGCCCAGAAGGACAGGCAAGTCTTGACCTGAGTGAGGCCTGGCCTCCATCGGAGGCAGGAGGGGGTCAGAGGTGAAGGCTTCCCAGAGGCCGGGTGGTCCCAGAGCAGCCCGCCGAGGTCTCTCAGTGGCACAAGACAGCTTTTCCTGTTTATAACTTTACCTTTGCTTTTAACTTACCTGTAAGAACCCAAGATCGTGCTTGGTAGCGGGGTGTCGTCTGGGGCGTGGAGACGTCGATACACCGTGTGGCCTTTCAGCCGGGGCGGCTTAGCATCGCCTGTGGTGAAAACCGGGATTTTTATTTCAAGAAACAGAGGACCCTGGAACTTTCACAGGAGAGGGAGGGTGGTCACTTTTTGTCACACCCATAGGGAAGATTGGGGACCTCCCAGAGGCTGAGGATGGCCACGGACCACTCCCTCCCCCTCACTGTGGGCTTCACGGGCTGTCCCAACGTCACAGACACAGAGAAGGGTGTTTCTTGTCCACGCGTGGGGGAAGGTTCTAGATCATTCTGCAGGTGCTGCGGCCAGGACACTGTAACTGGGCAGCAGGCACAGAGGACGTTATGCACTTTCTCAGAGGGTCCAAACCACACAGGAGGCAGGCGCCCATTTTATAGATGGGGAAACTGAGGCACGGAAAGTCTAAGTGCCTAGCAACCATGGACACGAGGCTGGGCAGCAGGCGGCCTGGGAGCCGAGCACAGCACCATCGAGCCCAGAGGACGCACAGCACAGACTCTCCAGGCAGCTGACCCAGCAGGCCAAGGGACAGGCTGAGAAACGCTCCTGTCCGGGACAAGCCCCGGGCCAGCCCAGAGACCATGCCGTGGCTGTTTGCCTTTTCATTGTATTAAAGCTTTGTTTGTTTTTTTAATATTTTTTTAGTTGTAGATGGACATGAGACCTTTATTTTTATTTATTTTTATGTGGTGCTGAGGATGGAACCCAGGGCCTCACACATGCTAGGCAAGCGCTCTACCACTGAGCCACCACCCCAGCCCCCAAAACTTTGTTTTAAAAGAGTTTGAGTCACAAGAGTTCACAGAGAAAGCATGGGGAGAGCCTCGCCCTCCCAGTCTCAAGGTCAGGGATGGAGAAGGTTCCCGTTCGCCAGCTCCAGGGCCGCGGTGCAGATTTCACCAAGTGGCCGGGAGTCGGAGGGAGGGCTGGAGAGGGCCTGAGGGGTCTGGGCTCCTGGGGCTCCTGGATCGTGAGGCTGCCAAAGGATCCCAGGGCTTGGGGCTTCTGGGTTCCCCAGGGCTCCGTCCACTGCCGTGGGCCGGTTTCCTTAGAAGGACCGTGTCAGGGGTCCAGGGCCACCTTCACCCTCTCTGACCTGCACTGGTCACACCTGCAAAGACCCTGTTTCCAAATGCAGTCGTATTCACCAGTACCGGGGACCAGGGGTGGGGACACCTTCCAGGGGCCCTCGTTTGCCCAGCAAGAGGCCCGTGTGTGTGAGTGCCAGGTGCACAGGGCGTGGTGGTCACCTCCCTGGCCTGCACGTCCTGTCCTCAGTGTTGCTGGGCCTGTGATTCCCAAACCCCCCTCACGGCTATCTCCTGACTGGAGGTGGACAGGCCACCCCAGCATCACAACCCTGACCCCGAGGGCTCTCCTGGCAGGAAATGAACCTGCCAGGAGTCTCCATGAGGCTGAGGGCTGGGGCTCAGGCTCCCCTTCTCTCCTCCCAGACCCAGAGGACTCTGAGCCCTTGTCTTTCGAGGGCTCTGAATCTCTCCCCTTTCCCACAAGCTCCATCAAAGGGGGACACAGAGTCTAAAGGGAGTCAGGCTGATGGACCATAGGGGGCTGTCTGTAAGGAGGGTGTGGGGCGTCCATCATGAGGCCCTCCTGACCTGGATGGTGGAAATTAGGCCAAACGTGCAGAGTGGCCCAGAGCAGCAGAGAGCTGGGATTGGCTACCCAGGGCTTCTAGGAGGTGGGCTGGCCCAGACCAGGACTCACAGAATAGAGAGTACACAGGTGAGCTGCACACCAAGACTCAGGGTGGCTTGGGGATAGACAGTATGTCCACTGGCAAAGAATACAGAAGCAAACTGTGGTACGTCCACGTAAAAGAGTACTATATAGCAAGAAAAAAGAATGAACCACTAACAGACCCAACACCATGATGGATTTCAAAACTACATGTTGAGAGCAAGAAGCCAGAGGCAAAAGCTTGCAGGTGGGGTCACTCACGTTTCACCTGGGCACCCCATGTGCGTGTGAGAAACTAATGGTGAGAAAGGTCTGGGTGGTGGTTCCTGGGGTCACTGATAGGGAGGAAGGGAAGGGAGCCCTCTGGTGACAGACAGGCTCAGGGTTTTGACCTGGGTGGTGGCCACATGGGTGTAAAAGGGGACCGAACTGGATATTCTCACCCTGCACGTGGAAATCATGCCCCACATGAAGAGAACAGATGGGAACAGTGGACTCCGCACCAGCGTCCACAGGGGGGCTAAGAACCCTGTGGAAGGACGGCGAGGGCACCCTGCTTCGGGGGCTCACCCTGCCGTGGGCTCTGGGACCGTGGGCCTCCTTCCTGGCCTCCTTCCCAGGTCTCCTGAGCAGGCAAGTGTCTCTAGCACCCTCAGGTTTTCCCAGGGAAAAGCAGCCTAGAGTCAGAGCTGAGGACCCAGCAAGGGCCCCCAGCCTGCCAGCACCTCTTGCTGCCACCCTGTGGCTGAGCCCAGGGAGGTGCTGCCCTTCCCAGTGAGCCCCCACCTGCTCACCCTGAGCCCCCTGCCCAGCGTCACCAGCTATAGGAGCTCAGAGGCTGCACAGTCATCCCGGGGTCACCAGCCAAGCAGGCCACCCTCTGCCCGAGCTGCCTCCCTGCCCCCCTCCCTGCCCCGCTCCCCCACCTCCCTCACCTCCTCCTCCTCCAAAGGGGGATGAAGACACTGTCCTGTCCCCGCCCTGTGCCGTTACTGCACCCTCAGGACGGGGCCTGCACATTTGCACCCCCTCCCCCAGTTAGGAAGGCTGAGCCTGCAGTTTTCAAAGCACATGGAGCCAGAGGAGTCTCCTGCACTGGCAGGAGCTGAGTCAGCACCTGGGTTTGTCACCCCTGGAGTCCCTCAGGGCCGCTGTGGCCTAACTGGCCTGCCCTTGCCCCTATATCCAGGGCCACTTGGGCTTTGCTCAAAACTAGAAGGGCCTGGGGTGTTCAGCCAGGGCTACCCTCTGGGCCCCGAAGTCCTGCTGAGTGTCCCTCCCACTGGTGCTGGAGGTCAGAGTTCCCACCAAGGCGGGGTGAAGAGAACCCTCTGGAAGGCATGCTCAGCGCCCCCGCCACCCAACCTGGAGCCCGACATGAATACTGATGGTGGTCAGCGGGGCCGGTGCTCTGAGCCGACTTTGAACTTGAACTATTTTGAAATTCAGCTCATAAATTCCCAGCCCTGCAGAAGGGGCTCCGCGGGGTCTGGGCGTGGAGTGGGAGGCGCCCGGCCTGCAGCACGACAGAGCCCGCGCAGGCCGAGCGAGTGTGCGTGTGGACCTGGGGACAGGACGCGTGGCCGGTGCCCAAGGGAGGGCTCCGTGCATCTGGAAAGTGTCAGGTTTAATGCCAAAGCCACGGCCGGGGTACGCGCAGGCCCGGCCGCAGCTGTGCAAACTCCGCCGGGCCCTGGGCTCCTGTCAAGACCCGCAAGACACTGGCCCCTTTGTCAGCCCCATTCCAAGCCGCCCTTCAAAGTCGCCCACCACAAGCAGCTGCAGGGCAGCAGAGTCGGTCTGAGGCTGCGTTCAGCCCCAGGGGAGGGGACGTGGGGCCGAGGGTCACTTGAGGGCCTGCCTGCAGCCCACCCTCCCAGCGGGGACGCACCAGCCCTGTGCCAAAGTGCCTTGCAGTCACCTCCTGGGGTCCTGCACCAGCACCCTGTTTATTCCATGCTGGGCTTTGCACACAGTGACCTCCACCCAATCCTCTACAGAGAACCAAGCACTCGTGCAACTTTTTCCATAAAGAAACTCCCGGGAGGCGGGTCCAGTCCCCGAGCGTGCCTGTCCTGCCCTTTCTCCTCACACGCCTTTAATGGAAGGCTACAGGTGAACTCAACAAACACTGATTGGTCACCTGAGATCCCCAACCCTCCCAGGTGCTGGGACCCGGTGGTAAACAGGACAGATATGGGAACTGACTGCCAGGCAGGCCAAGGGTATGAGGAGTGGCCAGGGAGCGGGCAGGATGGCTGGGAGGTGAGGGAGGGCTTCCTGGAGGCGGCAGCTGCGCACACCCAGAGTGGTGAGGAGATGCCGCCGTGGGTCCCGGGATGCTCCTCCTCGTCTGCCCTCCCCTTCATGGAAGCCGCTCCCGGAGCCCGGCCTTCCGTCCCACGGCTTCAGAGCAGAGGGCCCCGGGCCTCGCGGGGCCCAGAGCCCGCAGACATGCACAAGAGTAAGTCTGGCGCTCCAGCGGGGCCACCAGGGCCCCTCTTGGGTCTCCTCGTGTGTCCAGAGACCCCGAGAAGTTTGCTTAACGAGAGCGCTTGGTATTTCTCTGTTTTTTTTTTCTTTTTCTTTTTCTGTTTTTACCTTCTTTCCCTTCACCCTTGCTTTCTTCTCTTTGTTTGGATTTTGAGCAAAAACTTCCTACCTGTTCTGATGTTTTCCCCCATGAAAGTCACCAAACTGAGTAAGCTAGAAACACAGTGGTAGGAAATACGGTGGGTGGCCAGGGATCAGGATAAACAGCAGCCTGGGAACCTTCCAGAAGACGGCAGCATCCGCAGCACTGACCTCAGGCCTGTCAGCAGCGGCTCCAAAGTCAGGCTGGCCGTGGGCCCCCCAGGGGCTCCCTTGCAGGGCAAGCCCTGGCGAGCAAACAAGGCACCCGCTTTGAGCCCCTTGGGTGGCAGAGCACATGCCGGAGGTCTGCTGGCCTGTGCTTCAGGGGACGGAGCGAGCAGCCCACGCAGAACCCCTCTGCTGAGCAAAGCGGGTTGTGGGTCTGTGTCCCACAGTCACTTGGTTTGGGCTGATCCAGAGTCACTCAGGGATAGTGGATCTGGCCTGGATCTGAACTCAGAAAGGACAATGATTTGATTTTAAAGATTGAAAGAAACCCACAGAAATCTCAGGCCCTTGAACTTTCTGGGAGACAGAGAGACAGAGAGAGAGGGAGAGAGGTCATTCTAAACCAAAGAACTGCAAAAGAAAAAAGAGAAAAAGAAGAAGAAAAAGTCAAATGTGAAGGGAAGACGGTCAGTTGTGCCCTTAGAAAAGTTTGTTGGGGAAAAATAAAGAAAAGAAAATAAAAGATTCCTTGGCTTTGGTTTGCTCTGAGAATGGCGGCAGAGCTCCGGAACTTGGCTAAGTGAAGATAAAATTAGCTTATTGAATTTTTATCACATCAGATTTACTTCTCAAGATGCAGTTCCAGCGCTCCCCCAGCTGCTAACCACCCCCAGGGCTCCGGGGCTGGACGTCCACAGGGGTCACTGCCTGGCACAGTCCCAGGGACCCAGGCTCCTCCATCTTGGGGCTCCTTGAACACAGCTCTGCCCAGCCAGTGGACCCAGAGGGATGCCAGGGAGGCTGGGGGCCAGGTGTGGTGGAGAGCAGAGGGCAAGAGCAGGCTCCTGCTCCACCCTGGTGACCTCGTCCCCTACCTCAGGCCCCGCCCGCTAACACCCTCTGCAGGCCCCTTGGGACTTCAGCCCTGAGTTGCCGAGGGACCCTGTCACTATGCGTCCAGTGTGCTGAAAACCAGGCCAGAGCCTCTGCCTGGGCTCGCATCCTCCCGGGGATGAAGAGCGAATGCGTCTGTTTGCCAGACTGTCCAGAGGACACTCCTGGGGCTTTTGAGGGGATAGTGGCCCTGATGACGGCCTCCTCCCTGGCCCTCGGGCTCTGGGGTGCTGAGAAACAGCTCTATGCTTGGCGTGGGCTGCAGGAGGGCTTGTGCGGTCCGTCCTCCCCGGGCTCCTGCCTGGCGGCGTGGATGTGTCTCTGCTGCGCACAGTGTCCCGTCTGTCCACTAGCTCGGAGGTGGTGCAGGACACTGCTCAGTTCGTGGCTTTGCTGTGATTCCTCTTGGCACACCGAGCACTGTCTGGAGGACACCTCCCTCCACGTGATGCCTGTTTGTCCTTGAACCCCCCAGGTCAACAAGGGGTGTTTTGGGATGGGGGCTCAGGCCACCTGTGGGATGTGACAGTTTCTCAGCAGGGAACAGAACCTGAAGCCCCCGTGGAAGGGACGCGGTGCCCACGAGACCCCAGACACGTTTCTCTGCCCCATGAGGAGACAGGCCGGGGAGGGGCCCGCCTGCCGCCCCTGCCCTGCTGGGGCCCCTTCTCCAGGCGTTGGCTCTGAAGATACCTGCGTTTGACTTCAAGCTCCACCTGGCAGCGAGACAGCCATGAAGCCCTACAGGGCCAGTGAGGGGGAGGACCATGGGACAGCAGGGTGACTGTGTTGCTGGGGACTTAAAGGCAACTCCAGAAAGGATGCTCCCACCTCCTGCACCTGCTCCTCCCGGGTCCACACACTCAGGTCTGCTGACCTGTGGTCTCTGCTGCAAGGGAGAGGCTGCTGGTCACCCTGCTGGGGCCATCACCCCAAGATTCTCTTCCCCAGGAACAGCCAGCCCTCGCAGAGGCTCTGACAGGTCAGGCCACGGGCTATTTAGCACCTGGCATCCAAATATCTTTCCAGAGATTACTGATGAATGAGAACAGATATGGCTCGTGGCCACCCTTGGCCAGGAAAGTGAGACCCACTGATGTGAGGTCCCCAGGAACCTTGTAAAATTCATGCAAGAGTCCTTCTCCTCAATCTAAGCCTGGGGAGGCCACAGACACACCCAGCCCACCAGATGCTCCACATAAGGACCGGCCTGAACTCTAGCAGCGCCCACATCAGGAAAGACAAAGCCACCATGAGGTCTGTTAAAGGAAGAAGAGGACAGGCCCCTCAGGAACACCAGGGCTGAGATTTCACCCTGCTGGCGGGTGGAGACCTCAGGAAGCTGCCAGGAGACACAAGACTCCTGGGCCAGAGACAAGGGATGTGGCGTTCACAGCAACCGCTGCGGCCACAGCATCTCCCTTTCTTGTGCCTTTCCTGTCCCCCAGTTTCACAGGGTCACCTGAAGAGGGCCAGGTGGCAGCTGCGCATGCCCTGGCAGGACCCTGGCAGCCTGGGCACCCGCATCTCATCACGAGCCTAGCATGTCCCCCGCCCAGGACGACATATCTGTATTGTCATGGAGAGGACGCATGCCTACCCTTGGGCGTGAGGGTGATGCCATCTCTACCTTTCGAGCTTTTCTCCAAACATCCTTGAAACCATAGTCCAGAATAAAGGGCCACCAGGGCCCCTCTGTTGGCAAGATGTGCGGAAACACACGAGACCCACGGTGAGCCATCACCCGACCGTGGCAATGGAATGCAATGCGTGTTTGAGCCTTGGGTGACACAGAACACTGCTTTCAAGGGCATTATTGGGACATCTAGGGAGACCTGACATAGACCTGGGGTGATGTGACCACCAAGCTCCCTCCGTCCAGAGTGCTGGTGCTGGGTGCCGGGACCTCCCTGCTCTTGGAGACTCTGCTGAAGGATTCGGGGCTCAGGATGTCTACAGCTAACTTTCAATGGTTCCCAAAACAGGCCGATGGCACAACAGGGCGCCTGTGCACGCACATGTGCGCCCACCCCCTGGGAGTGGGCAGCCAGGTGCACCAGCACGTATCCATGCAGGCAGGAGGGCTTTGGGCTTTTGTGATAACGTCCTTCCAACAAAAGCTCGAGGGCACCGTCTTCCCCAAGGACACAGCTGGCTGAGGCCCAGGCTGGCCGTGGTGGCTTTCTCCTGATGTGAGGAACTATGTTTTTACGACACTCTGTCACCGACTTTGTCCCTGCCTGGCTTAATTAAACACACAGAGGACATAAACGGGCTTTGTTCCTGCGGCTGGGAGACTCCAGACCAGAGCGGCCTATTCAGCTGGAAGTCCTCACAGCCTGAGGTGTGAGGCGGCAGGGCGGGGGTCTCCGGCTGGCGGCCAGGCTCTGGGGGGGACCTCAGGTGGGGCCTCTGCAGTGGAGTCGGACTCCTGGGGCTGTCCCCCCGGTGTCAGCAGAGGGGACTCTAAGGTCACAGGTGCTCCGGGTTCGCTTCACTCATTTCGCTTTCCTTGCCTCGGGGCCAAGTGGACCTGGCCTAGGGCCTCAGGGCCTGAGTGGATGCTGAGAAGCTAGATCCCAGGGCAGAAGGCCATCAAGTGGACCCTGACCCCAGACAGACAGCTGCTCAGCAAAGACAGGAGAGGCTCAGAGCACGCAGACCAAAAGTGGAGACGTGAGTCCCTGCTGAAGCCGCATCCGGCCAGGAGCGCCGTGGGCCCCGGCCACGCTGGGCAAAGGCACATGGAAAGTCCCTCAGGCAGGAGCAGCTACCAGGGACACCCAATTCCCCAGGGCAGAGAGGCCTTGCTGGGGACACAGTCCCCACCATCCTGGCTAAGCGATGGCCAGGCCCTTGATGGGAAGCACATTTCACTTGAGATCAGGCCTCACCAACAGATAGGTGGCCCTAGCAGTTTTAAACAGCAACTTTTTTTTGGTCCTGGAGATTGAACTCAGGGGCACTCGACCACTGAGACACATCCCCAGCCCTATTTTGTGTTTTATGTAGAGACAGGGTCTCACTGAGTTGCTTAGCGCCTCGCCATTGCTGAGGCTGGCTCTGAACTTGCGATCCTCCTGCCTCAGCCTCCCAGAGTGCTGGGATTATAGGCGTGGCCACCGCACCCGGCTTAAACATTGCTTTTCAAACATGGGTCCCCTCTGTCACTTGCACAGCATCGTGGTGAAGACCAGGGACTGGCTGCACCCGGGATTCTCCTTGGTGGCATGCAGGGCTCTCTGTTCATGCCGGCCACACCTAGACCACACCTCAGGTGGGCTCATGTTTAATTCCAATATATTTAATTCCCATTTAGTCCCTTTCTTTTCACCCCTGCTTTATGGATGGGGCTGCTGAGGCACAGAGAGGGCATGGAAATTGCCCAGGTCACACAGTGACCAAGCCATAGGGCTGGGGTTTGAACCCAGACAGCCTGAGAGTGCCTGTGCTAAGAAGACCCCCTTCTGTCGATTGTGAGCCTCCCTGGGCAGGGTGGGGGTGGCATTCCAGCTGTGCTCATAGGCAGCAGGGAGGAAAACGCACACTCCTGGGGCCCCACTGCCTGCCCAGGGGCACACCCCTACCCCACAGGGAAAGTTCCCCTGCAAGAAGGTGGCAAGAGAGATACACACCGCTCCTAAAGCATGGGCAGCAGCAGCCGGTGTCTGCCCTGGGGAAGAGGGTGTCGTCTGGCTAGCTGGAAAGAGCAGAGCAACCAAGAGCCTGGCTGAGAGCTTTGACAGGGCCCTGCTGTGTGGCTTTACGCTGCACCCTACCCTCTCTGTGCCTGTTCTCATTTCTAATGGAGACACAACTCCATGGTCTTCCCCAATCATGGCGTCCATGTCAGGGAGCTATGGAGCAAGACAAGTCGGAATAGATGACCTACCCAGTGGATGCCTCCAGGGACTGACCACTGTATGAGTGACCCGGACCCTCCTGGGGTATCCAGTAACTAAAATCACACAACCGTGCAGAGCAGGGTGTGCACAGCACAGCCCTGCCTGGTGGCCCCCCCGCAGTGGGCAGGCACGGGAAGGGGCGTGGTGGTCACTGAGTCACATGAGCAAGGTCCTTGTCAACTCAGCCTGGCCTTGGGTCTCTGGCCTGCTCCCCCAATGCACCTCTTTGCAGCAGAGGTTTCTCTGCAGGTAAAAGAAAGGCGTGTGGCCAGGCCTGGGGACCCCAGCCCTTTTGCCTCACCAACCTCATGATCTACTGTCACCCGGGGACGTCTTCCCCTGCCCTGACATCCAGCCTAGCCCCCGCCCCGCGTTCCTAGCTGTGTGACCTTAGGCAAGTCGCTTGATCTCTCTGAGTGTCCATGGCTCCATCCGCTTATTACAAAATAAAACTAACAGGCACGCCTCTCGGTCAGGATGGTCTGCTGGGTTCGGGTAAAATGATGTGCATTCCGAGAGCTTTGTGAATGCCAGCCCTCCTTCCACAGACCAGTGGCCTGTGACTCAATGAAAAGCCCCGTCCCCGTGCCTTCCCCCCACACTCTGGCCTCTCTCTGTCCCTTCCTCCTCCCTCTCAGAGTTGAGCTTCCCCCTGACAAAATGCCCTGGGAAATCCCTGGGAGCTGGGGTGCTGGGCTGGGTTTGGGGCTCACTCCCTTTTCCTTCCTCCCTGCCTGGTGCTTGTGACAACGGGTGACATCTCCCTTCCCGAGGACATGCAACACAGGGTGGCCTCTCTCTCCAGCAAGACATGCCTCCAGGGCCCTTTGTCAGGGGTACCCCATGCCCCCTTTTAAAAAAAATCCACTTTCTTCGGTTAATTTCTTCGTCTCCAAATGCTGCTCTGTCCATCCCACACTGCAAGTGACCATCGGTCACACTGGCCCGGTCATTTCCGAGTCTGCAGGTACCGCCCAGCAGGAGAGGCCCAACGTCCTCAGTGAGCCTAAGGCCTGGGCCCGCGTCTGCTCCTCAGCCCCTCTAGCACCTGTCCCCACCGGCGCTCAGATCTGAAGCGACCCCTTCCCTCTGGCCTTACACTGCCCAGGTTCTGTCCCCCAACGCCCCCACTTCAATCCTGTGGGACCGCCAAGAGCCTCCCACCCCTGGCTAGCCCGAGGCACAGCGAATTTATGGAAATCACAGGCTTTTCTCCCCTCTGACGTTGGCACGCCATCTGGCAGCATGAGAGAGAGAAGGGTACAGTACTGGCTTTGGTCAGGGCTGCCCAGCCTGCAGCGCCATCCCAACAGGCAGGGGTCAGGCCAGAGGTCACCCATGTGGGCTGCTCACCAGCGACTGACATTTGAAGTGTGGTCCTGCCTCTCCCGTCAGGGGGTGTGTGCCCCACGACAGGGACTTAGCCGTTCTCAGGGAAGGCTTTTGTCCTGGCAGCTGTGCCGGGGACCCTCTGGAGCCCAGCTTCTTCCTGTGGCTTGGGGGCTGCGCCTGGGGAGAAGGGGACCCGCGGTCTGCTCCCACACCCCACATGCATCCTGGGAGGAGATCCAGCCACCCACTGCTGGCCACGTGGCCTACAGCCTTGGTGAATGGAAGCACACAGTCCGTGGCTGGGATTTTCTTTTTTCTCTGGAAGGTCCTGGATGGTGGACCTCTGGTTTCCCCATCTGGGCAGCAGGCCTCCCATCCTGGTTCCCAGGGAGAACGGTTGAGCGATCTGGTAGTGCCAGGGCCCGCCCTCTGCCAGCCCTGCAGGGTGTCTGCTATGGCTGCCGCAGGGCCTGCACCAGCAAATTCCACGTGGAAGGTTCTCACTGCTTGGCTGCTCAAGTCGCATCTTAAAATATCACCTCCTCCAAGAAGTCTTCCCTGGACCCCCAGCAGTAAACTGTCCCTCTGACTATTCTTGCAGGCAGCACCTTGGGTAAACCCCCAGCCTCTGATTCCTGGCGTGTCAGACTGGGCACTCCATGAGGGCAGAGCCCAGGGGTCTCAGACCTGTCCCCAGATCTGGACAGGCATGGGGATCAAGGGAGAATGGAACTGGTGTGACAGCCCACACTTCTGTCCCCTCCCTCCTCTGCTCTCTGTGCCACAATAGTGGCCCCTCTGCCACCTCTGCTTGTCAAAGCCATCTGCAGGCTCCTGTACTCGCCCACCAGGACAGGCTGGACCCCTGGGCAGGAGCAGGGAGGGGAGGGGCCGGCCAGGACCCCCAACCAGCTGTCTATTAGGGAAAAAGAGGACAGGGAAGTGTCCTGCTCGTGTCCAGGAGGTAAGGGGGCAGCATGGGCAAGACCCTGTCAGTAAGGAGGGCAGAGCCTGGAGAAGAAACGCAGGAGCGGTCAGGGGCTAGGGGCTTCCAGCTCAAGGCCCAGGGAGTGGCCTTCGTGTCCAGATTATGCAAGGCACAATTCAGGGGCCGTGGGCAGCTAGGTGCCGGGAGGAAGGAGAGGAGTTCAGAACAGGTCTCGCCGCCTCTCCGGTGGGAGCCCCTCGCTCCCGCCTCCTGTAAAGCGAAGATTCTCCAAAATGGACAAGTACCCGCGGGGCTCTAGCACCGCCCGGCATCCCTCCGCTCGCCGGCCCCAGCTCCGCACTGGGCGCGACCCCCAGGTCCTCCGCGGGCCGGGGCGGGGCGGGGCGTCGGGGCGGGGCCTAGAATGGGCGGTGCGCGGCGGGGGCGGAGCTGGGCCGGCGGGGCGGGGCCTGGAACGCGCGGCGCGGGTGGTGGGGGTGGGGCGAGGCGGCGGGGGCGGGGCCTGGAACTGGCGGCGCGGGCCGGCGGGCGGGCGGGCGGCGGGGCTGGGCCGGCCCGGAGCGCGGCGGCAGCGCGGGCGAGGCGAGGCCGGGGCGCCAGGCCTGAGCCCGCGCCGCCCGCAGGTCCGGGCGCAGCCCTTCCCGACATGGTGGGCCACCTGCATCTGCAGGGCATGGAGGGCGGCCCGCGGGAGCAGAGCCGCGAGGGCCTGCTGGACAGCCCCGACTCCGGGCTGCCGCCCAGCCCCAGCCCCAGCCCGCCCTTCTACGCGCTGGCGCCCGGCATCCTCGACGCCCGCGCGGGGGGCGCCGGCGCCTCCTCCGAGCCCCCTGGAGCCCGCGAGGCGGGAGCGGTAAGGACGCGCCGTCGCGCAGACGCCGGGCCGCGGGCGGGGGGCGCGGGGCCCAGGGGCAGCCGCGCCCCGCAGGTGGGACCGGGGCCTGGGGGGGCCCGCCTGACCCGCCGGCCTCCCCGGTGGCTCCTGGCGTCAGTAATAAGGCGGGACAGCGGGCAGGGCTGAGGGTCCCCAGAGTTGGCTGCTGCGGTGGACGCAGCCAGGCACCACGCGTGCGAGGACGTCGCTGTCCCCGCCTGGGCTCCCTGTTGACTGTCCCCGTCCCGCCAGTGGGAACCTTTCTTCTGTAACCAAACCCAGACAGAAACCCTCCTTCCCAGGAGGCCGAGACGTTGACGTGGAGCTGCGGCGGCCGGGGAGGCTGGCACCCCCGGTCGGCGAGCCGGACCCAGCTTAGCGTCCCGCTGCCTCTGGTCCGGACCCAGGCCGGATGGCGGGGACAGTGCGGGCAGAGCGGGCACCAGCGCAACTGGAGGGAGTGTCAAGCCAGAGTGAGGGGAGGTTGCTGCCAACCCCGCGGCCTTGCCTGTGCCGCCTGCTGCCTGCCGTCCGCGCGCCCCGCAGCCCGTCTTCCGCAGGGCGGGCACTAGCACCGCTCCACTTTGCTGGGCCCCAGGATGCCGACCTGGTACCCCGCCGGGCAGCCAATGCCTGCCCACTGCAGAGGGACCGCGCCTGCGTGACTGGTGACTTTCACTGTGCCTCTCTTGCTCCTTAGCCCAGTGGACCCCAAGGGGAGTCTTTAAAACACCCGGCCCACCTCCCACTCCCAGATACCCAGGTTGCATTGATGCAGGGCACAGCTCGGGCCCTGGGACTTTAAAAATCTCTCCAGGTGATTTTAATGTGAGGCCCAGTGCGAGACCCGAGTCACGCAGTGAACTTGAGCTGTGTTCTGTCCTTTGGGGACTGGAGCAGGAGGGACACGGAGGACCTCCAGGAGCTGATGAGGGGACGATGCTGCCCGTGGGCTGCTATCCTTCAGCCCTGGCACATCACTCAGCAGGGACTCGGGCTGCATATGTGGGGATAAGTCCCCATGGTGTCTTCCACCCGGGGCTCAGAGAAAAGGGACGGAGACCGGCCTTCTCCTTGATGCCTGGTGTGACCCCACGCTCCCTCTGCCTTCCAGGCCAGCCCGTGGCGACCACAGGAACGGCGTGCCTGGCTCTCTTGCCTCGGCCGTTCTGTTGGAGTTCATTGGGTCCTTTCCTTGCTAAGCAGATGCCAGGTGTGGAGCGTGGTGCCCTGGTCTTTTGGTTTGGCTGGAAATTAACGCCTGGGGCTCCTGCACCGGTGACAATCCCTGGCATTTGGGTAGCCTTTGCTCCGGGCAGGCGCTGTCCCAAACCCCGGGCATGGGTCATCTCAGGAACCTTCTCGGCATTGCTGGGAGTGGACGTCCCGTCTTCCAGAGGGGACCCGGAGGCACAGAGAAAGTTAGCAACTTGCAGAACTGCACAGGCTGTGCTGGGGTAGAACCTAGGGGGCCTGACTCCAGGGTCTGCCCCTGAGCCTGATGTCGCCCTTTGTCACTGTGTAGCTAATTAATTACCTCTTAAAAATGTTTAATAGAAAAACAAAAGTGCCTACAGGTTTGAGAAGTTACATTTAATAAACAGAGGAAGTAGTTGCCACAGGCAACCTCCTCAGCGTTGGGGCTCCCTGGCAGCTGGGGCCCCACCCACCTACCCCACGACCAACCCCGGGGGCACCCACCTCCTGTTCCCTGGAGTTACTGCTCGAGTGTCCAGCAGCTCCCAACCGCGGCTGGCTCCCAGATGTGGGCAGACTATCTGCTGCCAGTAGTCGCCCCTGAGGAGGAAGGCACAGAGACCGCCCTGCGTCCTGCTCAGCTGTCCCAAGTGCACAGGGACGAGGGGTGTGAGCCAGCCAGGGGACTCTGGCATCTCTGCAGCCCCCTGTTGCCCCACATAGGGCTGACACCGTTGCCAGCACTGCCTGCCTGATCTAAGCAGGTGGCCTGCACCTTGGCCAGGGGAGCTGCTGTCTTGTCCCTAAGCCCTGGCCACTAAGGTCCTCAGCAGCGTGTCAACCTCTTCTTGGTGCTGGACGTGTGGGTTCAGCTGACTGCTTCACTTCATCAGAGTCCCCACTTTTTCTTTCTTTTTTTTTGTACTGGGAATTAAACCCGGGGTGCTCAGCCACTGAGCCACATCTCAGCCCTTTTTATATTTTATTTAGGGACAGGGTCTTGCCAAGTTGCTTAGGGCCTCGCTAAATTGCTGAGGCTGGTTTTGAACTTGCGATCCTCCTGCCTCAGCCTCCCGATCCACAGGGATTCCAGGTGTGGGTCACCTTGCTCCGCCCCTACTTTGTTTTGATAAGCTGGATTTGCCCTGTGGACAGTTCCCTGCTGATGCGGAGCTTCCAGATTGTCCCCCAGGACATAGATGGCATTAGGGACCAGGCTGGGGACCATGGGCTCCCCTCCCTCACTAGACTGTGGCTTTCCTACTCACGCTGGGAGCACAGGTGGGCACATTCCTGAAGACTCCCAAACCAAATACCAGGGAGCCAGTCCTGTGTCCCACCAGGATCTACTGAGCACCTCCAGGGAGCCCTGAGAGGTTTGGGGGACACAGCAGTGCCCAGGCTTTCGAGGTCCTTGCCCGTGGGAACTGGCCCTCCACGAGGGTCAGGTAGAGTGACATGCATCCCTGTGACAGAAACTGGGTCAGGTGCCACAGCTTTGGGCGGGCGGTCAGGCAGGGACACTTGACAGAAGCCTGACAGATGCCGGGGGTCAGCACAGGACTGGAGTGCGTCTCGGTCCCAGAGAATGGTCAAGAGCCCGGGCGGCTGGAGCTGGGCTCCGGGGTGGGGTGGGAGAGGCCCGGTTGGGACCTCCAGGCTGAGCCAAGGCCAGAAATGGAAGTCCCTTGGGCCTCTTTGCAGCATGCTTGGGGCCGTTCTCTTTGTAAAGAGTATCAGGAGCCCCCACCCCAAGTTAGAAAGCCAAATCAGAGACAGGGCTGGCGGTGCTGGTGCAGAGCACCTGGGGGTCCCTGGGCACTGCGTGACCCAGGACAGGGAGCTGGGCCCGGGTGCCTGCCAGCTGCCTTCAGATCGCCGATGTCCACGCCAGCCAGGCGAGGGGCGTGGCTGATAGGCGCTGGCCCTGCCGCTCCGGCTCCCAGGTGGAGTGAGCGTCACTCTCCTCTCCCTCTTCCGTCCTGCCCTGCAGAACTGTGGGTGCTAGGATGGCGTCATGGAGGGAGGGGCCGGGCTGGCTATAGGGATGGGAGACTGTGTGGCAGATGCCCGTCCCCCCGTGTGGATATGAGCACTCTGGGAATTGGCCCCGTCCTGTCTTACTGCCCTCGGGGACACTGCAGGTGGCATTTGGGATTGGGCCTTGTGTTCTCTGCGGTACACACTTAAAAAGAACAGCTCCCGCCAGGTGCGGTGGCGCACATCTGTCATCCCAGCACTTAGGGAGGCTGAGGCAGGAGGATCGCGAGTTCAAAGCCAGCCTCAGCAATGGCGAGGTGCTAAGCAACTCAGTGAGACCCTGTCTCTACATAAAACACAAAATAGGGCTGGGGATGTGGCTCAGTGGTCGAGTGCTCCTGAGTTCAATCCCTGGAACGATGGCAGGGGGTGACGGGGGTGCTGTGACCACCTCTCCAAGGCAGTGCTCTTCCCTTCCGTCCTCCTCAGTGGGGCGCCTGCGACTCCCCAGAGGACGAGGTGCCATGCCGAGAGAAGACCTGTGGGTCACTCTAAGTGGAATGGTGGCGGGAGTGACACCTTCCCACCCTTGAAAATATCCTGGCCACCACTCGGGGACATGCTGTCCCACTCGGGACTCGTCGGCATCTGGCCTGTGATGGCAAAACCAAGCATGAGAGAGCAAAGGGAGGCAGGGAGGCAGGGCCACGTGGGGACACGCGTGCTAGTTGGCTCTGCGACACTGTGACCAGAGACCTGGCAGGAACGAGGCAAGGAGGGAGCTTCTCTGGGCTCACGGTTTGCTGCTCAGGGCCCGAGGGGAGGCAGAACTCCATGGAGGAGGAAGGCCGCTCAGGACGCAGCACCCGGAGGCAGAGAGAGCTCCGCTCACCAAACACAAATATAAATTCCCAAGGCGCCCGCAGTGGCCTCCTTCCCCAGCCACACCCTGCTCCCATGGTTACTGCCCAGGTGATCCACATCAGTGGGATGACCCACCGATTGGGTCAAGGCACTCATAACGCGGTCATCTCACCTCTGAAACCTCTTGCATTGTGTCACACATGAGCTTTGGGGTCACCTCGCATCCAAACCATAGCAGATGGCCAATGGTCAGTCAGACAGATGGGCACATGGCTGGGTGAGTGCATGAAGGAACAGATGGGCAGACAGGGATGGATGGCTGGATGGGTGGCTGGATGGACAGATTAGCAGGTGGATGGATAGATGGATGAGTGGATGGACAATGGATGGACAGACATGGGTGATGGATGGATGGAAAATGGACGGATGGACAAATTGACAGATCAGATGGATGGATGGGTGGATGGATGGACAGATGGACATATGGATGGATGGAGAGACTAAGAAGACAGGAATCAGTCAGCTCCATGGCCCCCTCCAGGTTGTTCTGACCAGTGAAGGTGTCTGAGCATGCTCAGGTGGAAGAGAACCAGGTATGTTGGACCAAGGTGGGAGGAGCCCGTCTGCAGAAGGGAGATGGTGAAGACGGAGGGGAGGAGAAGGGGAGAGGCTGGTGCCTCCTTTCAGCCCATCCATTTATTCCCCGGGAAACTGACGTCCAGCAGGAAGTCAGCCAGCTCCCTGGCTGTCCAGCTCCCTGCAGCAGGCTCGCCTATCTGAGACTTGGTTTTACCTGTAGCTTTAATGTGAAAAGAAGACCAGCAGGCCGATGTCCTTCCGGGCGCCCTGGAACAGGGCGTGAGCAGGAGCCACTTTCGTGGGAACCACATTGCTGACAAGGCCTGGCCCTGACTCTCCCAGGCAGATGTGGTCAGGCCTCCTGGCTGAGGGTGACCCATGAACTGCTGACACCTCCTGGGTGGTGTATGAGCCTTGGGGTGCTGAGGCATTGTGGGACCTACTGGTCCCCTGCACAGACCAGGCCTTTGGGAGAGCAGGACCACGTATTTTCTTTGGTGCAGGAAGCAGGTCACGATCTTGGAGCCACCCGGCCACTCCCTTACCTCTGGAAAAGGGAGTTCTGAGTCTCGGCGGGGGTGGATGACAACTCTGCCCAAGCCCTTGGCCCACAAGGTGACCCTGGGACCCTGGGTTGGTGGCCTACATGTTACTGGCTGGCAGACCCTGCAGGTGCCTGCTCCCACTGCCCCAGGCTGCAGCAGCAGAGACCCATGGCCGGTGACGGAACCAGGAGCTCACCCTCACAGTGCCCGAGGCCACGAGGTCTGCAATCAGGGCAGGCAGGGCCAGGCCCCTGGAGGCTGTGGCACAGGAGGCGTCCCATGCATGTCCTGGCTCTGGTGGCGGCTGCCCGTCCTTGGCTTGTAGGTGCACCGAGCCGGTCTCTGCCCGCCTTCACATGGCCCTTGTCCCTCTGTGTCCTTCGGCCAATTTCACCCTGAGCCAATGACCAGTGACACTGGCCACTGGCTGAGGGCCACTCTAACCCAGGAGGCCTCACCTGATCTCAATCCTCTCTTCTCAGGCCCTGTTTCCAAAGGTCACTTCTGCAGGTGCTGGGGGGGGGACACAAGTCAGCCCTCACCTGTCCATCTGGCCTGCCCGTCGCGGGGAGCGAGCCCACCCTGGTGCTCCCTCCAGCCAGGGGTTTGTGTTGCTGTTTCCCTCCTGGTGTCAGAGCCGGGGGATGGGGCTCCGTGGCCACCAAGGCTGTGGCTCTCCAGGGTGCATCGTGGCCCTCCTGGGCCTCCTGGAGCAGGCTCTGTCCACAGCCCCCAGTAGCTGCCTGAGGTGCCATGTCAGGGACAGAGGAAGCCCCTCCCCCAGGCCCAGGATCTGTCCACAGCCAAGGCCTTGCATAGGGAGGGTAGGGACCTGTAGCAGTAGTGCTTCCTTGACCTCCTAGGGACAGGTCAAGGCCAACCTTAGCTCAGCATGTGAGTGCTTGGTCTCAAAATACCTTCTACAGCTGGGCACGCACGCCTGTAATCCCAGAGGCTTGGGAGGCTGAGACAGGAGGATCGCGAGTTCAAAGCCAGCCTCAGCAACGGCGAGGCGCTAAGCAACTCAGTGAGACCCTGTCTCTACATAAAACACAAAATAGGGCTGGGGATGTGGCTCAGTGGTTGAGTGCCCCTGAGTTCAATCCCTGGTACCCTCACCCCAAAAAGATACCTTCTCCAGCGGGCCAAGGCCAGTCACAGTTGATCCCAGTAGCCACGAAGCCATCCTGCCTGAGCAAGGCCACTTGAGTCCTTGCCGAGGCTGCACGTGGCTTGGGTGAGCTGCCTCTCCCCCTGGGGCAGCTGTGGGCCACCGTGGGCCACCCAGGCTGTACACAAACGCCATTGTGCTTTCCCTGTGTGTCCCTGCCCAGCCAGAACAGGACCTCTGGCCAGGCAGGGCCAGCATTTTGTGGCCTGCTGCTCCCTAGAGCAGCTTGGTTACGGGCCCTGTGTGAGCCTGACTTCCAGCCTGCCTGCGCCTTCACCCTGGGCTCCAGGGAAGGCACACGAATCACCAGGCCAGGGTGGTGGCCTTCAGCCATGTCCCCTGGACCCGCTCCACTCAGGCCTCTCCTGGTGCCCAGGGGAAAGGCAGGTCTGGCTGGCCCAGCCTGGAACAGGCAGCTGGGACCCAGGGTCTGAATCAGTTGTGTGGGTCTGTCTGGGGGCTGGTGGGGGTGCAGGCAGGAAGGTGGCGCAGGGGAGGGGAGAGGGGCCAGCGTCCTGCTCTTGGCCATTTGTTCCTCCCTGCCCTGCAGTCCAGCACCGCTGTGGGATGCAGGCCCACTGGGAAGCTGGCCGGCCTGTGCTCTCGGCCTCGGCACCACAGTGGGCCTCACAGATGGTACAGCCTCCCAGCTTGGTGGGCACCGGCGAGGCTTTCAGCAGATTCTCTTCAGAACAGAATAACCTGGCCTGGGGGGACAGGGCTGGGCTGTGGCGCCCTGGGGGCTTTGGGTGCTCCAGCCAGGGCAGCAGTGCTCCAGCCAGGGCAGCAGTGCCCCATCCTTCCTTGGACTGTGACCGTCCCCGAGAGGTGTGCGTTCCAGTGTGGCTGGCCGTGGGCCTTCCTGGCCCGCCCTGCAGCCTGGCCAGGTCCCCAGGCCCAGGCTGCCTTTCTGATGTTAGACCACAGCCAGGGGATGCGGCTGCTCACAGTGCAGATTTCCTGAAGTCCCTGCAGCTGCCCTTCCCCCCTTGGGGCCGGTCCCTGGAGTCCTGAGCAAGTGTCCCCAGGGACTTCCCCAGCTGCCTTGCTGCCAGCCCGGGCCCCAGCCCGCGCCCAGTTTTTTTACCAGCTTCTCGTATCTCGACCGCTGCCTCCGGTGTGGGCAGGTCCGAGATGTTTCTCCAGTGGGGCCCCTTGGAAGGCGGCGCCCAGAGCTCGGGCTCCCGGCCCAGCCTGTGAATCGAGCCTTGTCCGCCGGCCTGGCAGCCAGTCGGGAGTGAGATCCGGCCGGAATGAGGCTGCTCTCCTCACCCAGGCCCCGGCAGCCCTGGAAGCCCTGGAGTTTGGCCCAAGAGTGGCGCCCAGTGCTGCAGCCGCCACACCAGAGGCTTGGGAACAGCTGTGGGGGGGTCAGTCCAGGACGGGGAGGTCCCAGGGAGCAGTGGCCGCCCGTCTGTACAGAAGCAGCCCCTCCACCATCTTACTGAGGTCCACACCCCACACCAGCCTTGCTCCTGCCCCTCCTGCGGCCACAGGGCCCCACCCCTCTTGCAGGAGAGCCCTGGGGGGTGCTGTGCCTTTGGCCACCCACGCAGGGCCCAGAGCCCAGTAGGTGCTCAGCAAACACCTTATGCATCTGAAATGCCGAGCTTCAGACAGCAGCCGGCAGAGACAGCACTACTGCCACCCTTACAGTCGTGGAGCTTCGCCACTGACTTAATGGTGAGCATGGTGGCGGGCTGACCCTCTACAGCCCTGGGAGGGGCACGAGCCAGGAAGGTAGAAGCCTGGAGGAACAGGGTCTCCATGGCCCGATGTCTCTGGTGGGAGCCGGGCGGCCCCTCTTCCTCACCCCTGTGCTGGATGATGAGTGTGTGGGAAGGACATGCCACTCCTCTGCCCCGTGGGGGTCACCATCTGGGTGGGGCCGGGGAGCAGACTGCAGCAACCCTAGAAATGAATGCGTAGGTAAACCTGGCCCTTGCTGGCTTGTTGAGGGGATGGGGCCAGGCTCGGGCAGCGGCCGCTGAGAGCTGTCCCTGGGGGCAGGGAGTTTCCTCCCCTGGAAGGTGCCTCCCATGCCCAGGGAGGGACAGCCTGTCCCCAGAGGCCCGCTGTCGCCGGTAGGACCAACTCTGCTGGGACCACAGTCCTGAGCTCCCAGGCAATGAGGTGGTGCCAGTGGCAGCTGGACCGCCGCTGACCGTGGTCTGACTGGACCAGCACCCTGGAAGGGCTCCCAGCAATGGAGGGCAGGATTGGGGGGACAGTGTAGGACGGGGAAGGAGGCTGAGCCTGACCCCGCCAGGTGGAAAGAATGGGGAAGGAGCAGACACTCTGGCTTCATGCTGGGCTGTAGGCACAGGGTCTGCATTTTAAGAATCAGCTTGGGGGCTGCGGTCGCAGCTCAGGGGCAGAGCGCTTCCTAGCACGCGTGAGGCACTGGGTTCAATCCTCACACCACATAAAATAAATAATAAAAGAAAGGTATTGTGTCCATCTACAACTAAAAATTATATTAAAAAAAAAAAACAAAACATCAACTTGGGGCAGGATGGGCAGCTTTAGGCTGGCTTTGTCCAGGCAGCCACGCGTGTTGGCAAGACTGAATCTTTCACTCTCTTTGATCCCTATTCTTGGCATCGCCTCATTTCCAGATGGATTTTCCCCAGATGGGGGCAAGGTGGTCATTCACTCTCTGTGTGCCTAGTCACTTGAGGTCTTCTCTGGCAGCAAACCTGGGTAGGCCTCTCATGGTCCCACGTGGGCCACAGGCTGTGGCTGGAGCAGGGCTGTCCGGGAGAGGTGGATGCGGGGTAGGCAACACCAGGGCGTGCACCTGCCCACGAGTTCCCACTGGTCCCCTGTGCCCCTCTGCAGTCCTGGGGGGCTCCCCTGTGTCCTCGCCAGGCAGATGCAGCCCAGACACCTGTGCAGTGGGCTCTCTGCCCCTCTGGAGGCTGCTCCAGGCTCAGGCGGTACCAGGGACACGGTCTCTGAGGAACACTGTTCCAGCTCCTCCCAGGACCTGCAGGGCTCCCGAGAGGTGTTCCGGATCTGCAGGCCTCTGAGCCTGGTTCCGGGGCCTGCTGGGGCCTGGGAATGTCACCATGTCTCCTTACTGAGATGTCTAGGAATGGGGTGCAGGGTGGAGGGTGGAGAGCTGTGGGTCCAAGTGGGTGTGCTGGGGCAGGCACCCGAATGTCGGGAGCCACAGAGACGTTGGGGTGGACTTCTTGACGGACCCCACAACGTAGCTCCCAGACCAAGCCAGGGCTGGAAGGGGTCGGGTGGCCAGACTGTGCCCAGCAGGAGCTGAGGTTCAGCGCCAAAGGGCTGTGTGACCCCTGCCCTCCTCCAGAATCTCCCAGCACCTGACATGAGGCCCCGGATGCTGCCAGTGTTCTTTGGGGAAAGCATCAAGGTGGACCCAGAGCCCACGCACGAAATCCGGTGAGTGGGTTGCAGCCTGCTGGGGCAGAGGGGCACTGGTCCCGGTGCCCAGTGGGTGGAGGTGGGGTCCAGGCCACCCTGGGGTTCTACAGACCCCTCCCTCTGGGTGCTGCCTCCTGCTCAGGGCATGGCCCCTCCCAGAGCCCATGCTTCTAGCTCAATTCCCAGAACTCTAGAAGTGCTACTGGGGCACAGGTCAGTCACTCTAAGGGTGTCATTCCTCTGGGGGTTCTAGGGGACCTTCTGGGACATCTTTGATAAACTCATTAGACGCTGTGCAGGCAGGCCGGGCACCTGGACAGACTGGCCCCAATTCCTGGCTGGCCCTTGCTCAGGCTTCCTGCCTCCCTTCTTCCAGAAGCAGTAGTGAGAGGGCAGGTGCCACCTTGCCCTGTAACCCCTAAATACTTTGGTGTCTTCAGGGACACTCTCCGGTGACAACAGTTTCGTTGTTGAAACCAGTAACTCCAATGTCAAGTTCCATCCATGGTTCCATCATGCCCCTTTATGCCCAGTCCAGGATCCAACCAGCACCTGGGTAGCATTAGGTCGTCCCTGCCTGGGACAGCCCTTCGGCCTGCCTGTGACCTTTCTCCTGGGCTCAGCCTCGCCTTGACGGCGCTGGGGCCAGCCTCCCGGCCTCACCGCCTCCTTCCTGCCCTCCCCAGCTGCAACTCTGAGGTCAAGTACGCCTCCGAGAAGCACTTCCGGGACAAGGTGTTCTACGCGCCGGTGCCCACGGTCACGGCCTACAGCGAGACCATCGTGGCCGCGCCCAACTGCACGTGGCGCAGCTACCGCAGCCAGCTGACCCTGGAGCCGCGCCCGCGCGCCCTGCGCTTCCGCAGCACCACCATCATCTTCCCCAAGCGCGCCCGCAGCTCCTTCCGCACCACGCTGCGCTGCAGCCTGGGCCGCGCGCGCCGCTCCTTCACCGCCAGCGTTCAGCTGCGGCCCTGCGCGCCGCCCGCGCCCTAGGCGGCCCCGGGGGCCCTCGCCCAGCGCCGGGCAGGGGCGCCGCTGCCGCAGGCCGCCCGCCCCGGACGAGGACCTTTCCCAGTGGGCCCCTCGGAGGTGCAGCCCGGGTGGCCGGGCGGCCAGTCAGCTCTGGGGCCACTGCGCAGGGGGCGGAGGCCCGGCTGGTGCGCCATCCCAGCGCCCTGTGGCCACCGGGGACAGTCCAGGGCCCGGCCGCCGAAGGAGACCCTAGCCTCTGCATCCTGAGCCTCGCCGCAGGGTGGCCCTAGCGGGCACCTGTTCCAGACGCCCTCAGGACTGGGGCTCTTGGACCTCAAAGCCTGTCTGCCGGGTGCCAAGGGGCGGGGTCAAGCTCCTGGGAATGGCGCTGACCCTTGCCTGAGGCCAGTCCGGACTCGGGCTCTGCGCGCAGCTGTCTGCTTAAGGAGACCCCGTGGGATCGCCTCGGTTCCTGCCTCCACTCTGGCGACCACGACCACGTGTGCTTCTGAATGCCACAGGCCACCGGTGCGTGCTCTGCCCCGGCTTCCTGGGACACCTCAGGATGTGTGGGCCCGAGACGTCGTCCTGAGCCTTCCTCCCCCAGACCTGTACACCCAGTAGCTGGGTGGCCGCCCGCTGCATCCCGGGAACCCCCAGAAGGGGAGGGGACAGGCTCTGGGGGGGAAGCTCCCTCCATGGGTCCAGGACAGGCCAGCGCCGGATACTTCTTACATATCTGCGCAGAGCCGGCCTCAGGCACTTCCCGACCGACAGGTAACTTAGGAAGTCGATTGATCATTTAATAAAATGTGCAAACCCAAAGGGGCTTCCTCTCCTATTTCTGAGACCCCTCCAGGCACCCCTGGGGTGGGAAAGGGGAAGCCAGGTGTTCCTGGGTCAACTGTCCTCTGGCCACGAGTTTTTCCTCCCACTGTTTCTCAGGGACCCTGCTCACAGGGGACGGGAAGCAAGTTCACCCTCATCCTGCCAGAGCCTCAGAGGCCAGGCCCTCCTGGGGACTCGGATCCGCAGGCTGGTTCCGTGGTGCCTAGGAGTCTGTTGTATTTGGCAGTGCTGGGGATTGAACCCAGGGCCCAGAGTCGCAAATGCTCTGCCACAGATCTGCACCGGGTCCAGGATAGGCTGTCCTCCGGTGGCATGTCCCCAGCGCCCCAGGTCATAGCTTCCAGGTAATTTGGCCCCACCCCTCCCAGCCTGGTTGATTAAACGCGTAAGACACAGGTGGCATTTTTTGGAAAACTAGCAAATTACCTCCCTGAGCAACTGCTGCCCCCTCCTTGGAAGTCCAGGTCCCCCGACTTGGTTGGTATCTGGTCCCTACTGAGCCTTGCCTTGAGCCTTGGCCCACACAGGGTTACCTCATCTCGACCCATCTCTCCCCAAGCCTGCCACCCCGGCAGGCCACCCTGACTGCACCCAGGAAGCCTTGACCTGGGAAGCTCCAGGGCCCGGGTCGGTCTGCTCCCAGAGCAGGCCACCTCCTGTGGAGCCCTCTGAGCCCTTCCTGCAGTCACCTGCTCAGACGCAGGGGCAGAGGCCAGGTCCCAGGCGAGAACCTAGCTCCAACCTGGGGCACCACCCTTCCATCATAGCGAGGGCCACAAATGCACCCCAACCCTACTCCAGACCAGATGGCACAGGAATCCTATTTTTGCCAACTTCCCAGTGTCCTAGAACACGTTGGCATCTGCGCACAACTGTCCTCCATGAAGCACTTTCTAACATTCTGTTATTTGGATCCTTCCAGTATCAGTTCAACCCAGGAGGTTGCAGGAGGTTTGGAGAAGAAAACAGGCTCAGGGGACAGACGAGCTCTGCCCGCCCCCAGGGGTTCTGCCTGGTGTGAGGCAGGCACAGCCTGCCCTGTGCTATCAGAGACCCCGGAGGAGAGGACTTGAGGGGACAGTGAGTTCTTCGAAGATGTAATGCCCTGTTGGGTTCTGAAGTGTGCATAGGAGTTTTCCTGGGAGATGAAGGTGAGGGGAGCTGCATGAGTCTCCATTTTGAAGATGGAGTGAGGAAGAGCCCAGCAAGACGGGGGTGGAATGGCCTTTTTAGGGGTGGAGGACTGGCTGGATACAGCTGGAAGACAGTGGTCACCCAGATGGCACCAGATCAGTCCTCCATCCTGCCAATACACCCTGTGGCGGGTCAGGGCCACTGCCCTTCAGAGAAGTCAGAGAGAAATGCCACATGGCCCAGCTGTGAGGCACAGCTGGGGACTGGTGGACACACCCGTGGCTGACCTCTGGTCTGCCCCACACAACTCCGGTCTGACTGCAGCCGAGGGAGGTGGTGTGGGGTCCTGGGAGGAACCAGCAATGAGGGGCCAACCCCCCGGTAGCTGGTGTAGCCAGGTGGGCCTGGCCCTACTGGACCCCAGGTGGGGGCTGGTCTGTGCGAAGAGGGACAGGGCCCTGTGCCAGCCCACACTGCCACCTGCCCGCCAGCCTTGGTACTACAGCTGGGGGCCGGCTGAGCCTGGCTGGAAGGCATCAGGACCCTCCCTCTGCATGAAGCAGAAATAAAGCCTGAGCTCAGCCATACTGGAGGCCAGGCCTGCATGGCTCTGAGGCCCTCAGGGCACCAGCATGCACCACCTCACCTTCGGGTCCTCACTACAGAGGCAGAATCCTGGGCGGGGCATGGAAGGCTGGCGTTGACTGCAGCCTGGGGAGAGGGTGACTGTCTTCAGTGGACCAGGTTCTCCACTCTATTGTCCCCAAGGCCCCACTTGGGTTGGTCTCTATGGTGCCAAATGGGAGGCTGGAGTCCGAGGCCTGTAAGGGTCGTGGCCATCCTCCCTGGGGGAGCCCCTCAGAGCCTTGGAAGGTGGCTCTCCAGCCGCGTGATCCCTGATCCTTTGGCCAGACGTGGTGGCCCTGCTAACCAGCCACTGGGCCAAGGTGGGCCTCCTTCTGGGGACTGGAGGCCATCAGTCCCCAGGTGGGCTGAGGCCAACACCCTGGGTTGCTTGGGCCTTGGAGGCTGGGGCTGGGGGCTCCCAAGCTTGGCGAGACTTAGAAGTGTCTTTGAAGGAAGAGCAAAGACGGCCGCCACATTGCAGACCACCCAGGTGGGCTCACCCTCTCAGCCCGAGCCCCGGGGGCAAAGAGCACACCACGCCCACTCCTCGGAGCCCCAAGGGCAGGTTTCCTGGCCGCCCTCCACAGAGCGGGACACAGGCCCGGGGAGTCTCAACTCGCATTGCTTCAAATTCCGTCCAGGCAGGGCTGACCTCTCACTGGGAAGGGGGTGTTCCTTGGAGGCCACTCTTGCCAGTGTCGTCCCTGGGCCAGAGTGAGTGGTGGCTTTGGGGCTGCCCCAACCAGCAGATGCTCGGGGGAAAGGTGGCCTTACTTCCTCCAGGTGCACAGGGAGTGGGCGCCACCCAGGGACCTGTCTGCCC
>PVHX01016917.1:0-41660 GCA_004024805.1 Geosciurus inauris | reverse complement strand
TCAAAACATAACTGATACCGAGTAGACTTCTCCTTAGCTAGTAATATATCTTCCCTTAACACCCCCACCTCAAAAAAATCATAGAAAAACACGAAAATGTACTCAACATACTGTAAACAAATATAACAATAGTAAAATGCAAACGTTTTTGACCTTTTTTACTAGCAAACAAAAAATTGATAATTCATTATCAATAAGCATCATGTGAATTGATACTTTTGTCCCCTCAGAGACTGCACTCATCCAGCTCTAGAAATTCATCCTGAAGATATTCTCAGTACATAATGGGTGTACGGTTTCTTTTTGGAGTAAGGGAAATATTCTAAATAATTTTTTGATTATAATGATGGTTATACAACTCTGCATATACGAAAAACTGGAATTGTATGCTTCACAATATTATAGATGGACTGTGAATTTCCTAGTCTATGAATGATATCTTAATAGAGCCATTCTCAGAAAAAAGAGAAAGTGGAGGAGAGTCAGGCTAGAAGATTGCCAAGAGGTCCTCTCTTCCAAACCCTCCTTTTGCTCCTCTGGAATTTCCAGTCTAGAGAAGCTGTCAGACCCTGCTTAGGAACACAGATGTTCAGTACTAGACCAAAAAACTAGAGGGCAAGTCTCAGTGTTCTGGAATGGAGGCTTGTCCTGGACTGGGAATGTTGCCTCAGTGTGGCCCTTCCTATGCCCCCTCACAGAGAGAGGAAGGCCATCTTGTTGGTATAATGGGGTGGTGATTCAACTTGCACCAAGCACTACTAAAGTGTATTCAATATTCAATAAATAAAGTGTATTCAATATTCAATAAATGTTTACTGGGAGACCTCCTAGTGCCAGGCATTTTGAAGGACTGGAAGGAAACAGTGAATGAGATAAAACATTCTCTTTCTTCATGGAGCTTGCACGTCCACAATGAAGCCACCCATCTCTATAATACTCCTATCTTAGGTACTGTACATGGATTCTCTTGTCACTCTCATACTCCCATGAGAAGGGTGCTCTTGTTGTGCCCATTTTACTGATGGAAACACTGAGGGTCAAAAATATTAAGTAACTAGTCCAAAGCCACAGAGCCAATAAACAATGCAGTCAGACTTTAATAATTACTGTTTGACCTTGACACTATGCTTGTCACCCCAATGCTAGTCTAACAGGTGATATAGAAAATGAATAACAACAATAAAAACAGTCAATTAATCATCACAACTGGTCACCAGCAGGCTTCTGAGGGACCTGTCAGGAAGGATGCCTAGATATCAGTTAGATGAAATGATCAGTCTCTTTTAGGAGGTGACATTTAGGCTAAGACTTGGCAAATGTGGAGCCAGCAATGGGAGCAGGAAGAGAAGACTGGGGGTGCTTGGTGTGTCGCAGGTGATGAGGCTGGATGGAGCACCGGGCGAGGCAGGAGAGGTGGGGGAGAGGCGCTGGGTGGGGAGAGCCATCAGGGGATGGTGGGCCACAGAAAGGAGTTTGAGGATTGCATTCAAAACACAATGAGCCACTGAATGGTTTTAAGCAAGGTGGTATACAGAGTAATAAGATCTGATTTATAAAACCTCTGGCGGCTGAATGGAGATGACAAGAGAGGGTGAGACTAGAAACAGAGAGATCAGTTGGGGAGGTGTTGTAGCCCAGATGAAAGATGTGGGTGACTGGACCTGGAGGGAGCAGTGGAGATGAAGAAAAGGGGACCAATTCCAAAGGTGAACTTGAAGTTGAATGGATGGCCCTTGACGATGGCTTAGCACAGAGAGGAAAGGAAAGGGAGGGCGGATGACTCTTAAGCCCCTGGGCTGGTATCAGGGTATCATGTCTTTTATTTTCTGTATAATGATGCTGTGACATCCTGGGGCCTTGCTGACCCTGCAGAGACTACCCCTCACGGTTAGCTGCCCCCAACTACCTCCTCTATGGGATCTCACACTTCAGTCCACCACTCACCTGCCCTAATCACCATAGGGCTGGGTACCAGACCACTAGGGATCATCTCTGCACACCAGGGCCCATTGATATTATCCAAACTAGCCCATCCTGTGTCTGCCCTGCCTTGCCATTTCCTCCCACAACAACCACAACAAAGTCTCCTGCCCACAATTCTTTCTTCTCCAATACTTCCCCCTGTGGCCCTCTATGGTATGGTGTATCCCTTCTCCTAGGAAAAAACTATCTTTCCCATCATCTGACTGTTTCTCAAACTTTCTATTAATATACTAGATTTTAAAACATGCCATTCAGTCAGAATTTTGCCTCTTGGGCGGTAGAAAGGGGACTTTGTGCTTGGCAGAGAGAGAAGCATATGTGTAGCAGAATGTGAGAGCAGAATCCTCGTTGTACCCTTCCAAGCATCTCCCCTGGCTTGAGATCAAGTGCACATGCCCCTTTTGGGCCCCTGAAGGAATCACAAGAGTTCACAGGCCTGTCCTTTCTCTTCCCCATCCCAGCTCTCAGCCCCGCCATGTTAACTGCTCTCAGGCCGAGAAACAGAGCTGGAGTTTCCTCTATGGTCTTCATCACATAAGGGTGAAGGAAGCCCTCATGCTCCAGGCTGGGAATGAGGCTCTGAATTATACCTCACAGCACTGCTCACTTCCCACAAGCTGCACTTGGACACCCAGTGCTATTGATATGGCAGATATTATTTTAACAATAGCCTCCAAGATAATTAAGTCAGTGAACATCTGTGCCTGGGGAACTATAGGCAGGGTCTGTGAGAGGGTGGGACAGGGGTGACTGAACATATCCCTACTATTAAAAGAGGTGAGAATTAGCAGAGGCACTTAGAGGGATTTCCAAGAGTTGTTAAAGGTGATCAAAGCCTTTTCTTCCTCAATAAGACCTTAATTGTGCTGAGAGTTACCACAATTAAGCAGCGGGTAGCAGATAAAATGCCCTGGCTCTCTTTGCAAAGTGAAGCGAGGAAATTGTAAAACTGGGTTTCAACAAGCGACATTTTCAAACTACTGCCAGAAAAGTTATCCGCACACTAGACCGAGGCAGTGAGCATGGAGACCAGCACACTCCACTGCACCCACTTGAAATTGCTGAAGCTGAGGCAAGAAGGCCCAGACAGGGAGGCCAGGGTAAGCAGGTGGGTGCAGAAGACATAAGAGGTAATATGCTCTGGTCGAGGCACAGCCATGAACGTCCAACACTCACATGCTCACCTGTTTCCAAGCCAGGGGGCATTTTTGAGTGGGAGCACATTTGACCTTAATGCCTGTTGTACTTTGGGTCTCGAATGTCTCCAAAGACTCCTGTGTTAAAGGCTCTGTCCCCAGCCAGTGTCACTACTGGGAGGTGGTGGAACCTTCAAGAGGTGAGGCCTACTAGAAGGAAGTTGGGTCACTGGAAGTATCCTCTTGATGGGGATATTTAGACCCTAACCCAACCCTGTCTCTTTGCTTCCCAATCACCATGAGATGAACAGGCCTCCTCTGCCATGTGCTCCCACCATGGTGTACTTGTGTCACCAGGGGCCCAAAGCAACATGATCAAGCAACCATGGACTTAAACCTCTGAAACCAAAGGCCAAAATAAACCTTTCCCCTTATTAAATTAGTTATCTCATGAATTCTGTCACAGTGATGGAAAGCTGACTAACATTGAGCTTCTTCTACCTACTCACCTGCTTCTGGTCCCATTCCCAAGAGATAACAGCTCAGCTCCTCAGAGTTGGTCTTCCTCATGTGAATGGACAGCTGTTTTCCAGGCAATAAGTGAGATGGCAGATTCTTTTGGGCCTCTGAAGCACTCAGCTGGAAGCATAATATCCTCTTTTTACAGGTCCCAGCAGTGTCTGATTGAGGCTGTGTTGAGGGCCCAGACTTTGACTTCTTTTTGTATTCCCAGTGCCCAACATCATGCCTTACACAGAGTTCATAAATGCTGAATGAATGCATGACCAAAGGGAAGAGAGGGAGGAAGGGGGGAGTAGCAAGAAGGGAAGAGAAGGAGGAGAAGGAAGGAAAGAAGGGAGATTTAGAGGCAGAGAAAAAGGAAAGAAGGAAAGGAGGAGGGAAAGAGGGAGGGAGTAAAAGAAAAGGAAGGGAGGGAGGAGGAAAGAAAAGAATAGAGAGGAGCAAGGGAGAAAGGAAGGAAGGAGGAGGGACGAGTGCCCTGGGAACACATCCCTCCCCAGCACTGCCCCAGGCTGCTCACCATTCCCTTCCACCCTCCCCCATCCATGCTCACCGTCCTGTTTTCTCAAGCCCCCAACTTGGCATTCTAATCAGACATCCAAATTATCTGACAAGCCAATTTTTGCAAAGGAATTAGTGAATTAGATAACAATTTAAGTCCTTAGTAAACCTTAAGCAGATATAAACCTAAACTAAAAACGCTGCCTGTGGCAACCCCTATGGGAGAAATATGGGAAATGACTCACAGGCTTTGCATGTTCCTTAAATGGGCCCTTCCTCACAGGAATGGAGAAAGTCTCATTCATTAATTACATGTAGAATTCAATGCAGAAATTTGTCCAATGCTTCTCTGGTCTCATAGAACTGAGCCTCTTATCATTACTTAAAATAGGAAGATTTTCTTCAATACAACTCAAAATAGTAATCCCTCCAAGGTAATGTCATTTCAGTCAAAACATTTAGGGGAAAACTCTATCAGATTGGACTATCACTTCAACAGTGGTGTATCACAGAATTGCTTCTTGAACCCTGGATTATCTTGTAGATGTTTTTATCTGCCTTTACCATCTTAAAAATAAATTTTTTAAACTAACTTACCCCTGAAAAGTATTATCATACTGACCCTTTCCAAAAATTAAATATTTATTATTTGTTATGCAGGTTTTAAAGAATTCAAATCTCTCTGTATGTCCTACTAATTTATCATTTAGTATTTGGATGGATAGATCTTTTCCTACATTTCATTTTTGGACTTTATCTATCAGAAAAACGTTGACACAAAAACCTAAAGAAATGAAAACTCAAAAGAAGCCTTAACATGATGAATGGTATTTGCTTTCATTTCAAATCACTTTTGTATATCTCTTCAAAAGGAAAATAAGAGCAATTCTTTGTAAAACAAGGAATACTGAGATATTTTTCTAGAATATTTAAGTAGGGCCTCTAACTTTCCATAAGAGAATACAAACAGCCAGAATATGGCATCCTTGGTTTTGATTATTACCAAGGTCACTCTTACCTCTGCAACTCTTCCTATATTAGTGAGGGTCATGGTTATCACCATTTCTGCTGTTAATCTTTAAGACCAGTGAACAGAAAGTGCATAGCTCCCAAATGCAGGTTGTGCTGGTTAATCTTAAGCATCAACTTGACTAGATTGAGAGACTCCTAGAAAATTGGTAAAGCACACTTCCAGGTGTGTCTGCAAGGATGTTTCCAGAGAAGAATGGCATGTGAGTCAGCCAACTGAGGGAGGATTCTCATTGTTTTCAGTCTACTAAATATAAAACTGGAGTTCAAAGAAGCTAAGTGATTTGCCTGAAGTTATACAGATAGAAAAAGGCCCAGCCAAAAGTTAAGCCTGTATCTGTTGAATTCCAGAGTTGACATCTGATCTTAGGCATTGCCCAATAGCTGGGGGTCCAGATGCAACAAAAACTGAAAGGAGAAAGCTGTTACTGTTACCCATGGACATCAGACTTCAGATTCTTCAGCCTTTGAACACAGACTCAGACTCATACCAGTGACTCCAGGGAGCTTTCAGACCTTCAGCCTTGGACTGGGGTGCCATCATTTGTCCGTCTCATTTTGAGGTTTTCAACTTCTTAGACTCAGGAGCTACTGGTGTTCCCAGTTCTCCAGCCTGCAGACAGCCACCATGAGACTTTCCAACCTCTGATCATGTAAGTTAATCTAATAAGTCTCTTCTTATATATGTATTCTACTGATTCTTTTCCTCTAGAGAACCGTGATGAACACACAGGGGTTGCCTTATCTAAATGAAGAGACAACTGATGTTCTTCCTGAATACGAGGACAATTCCCAAAGAAGCCATATGGCCCATCTCTCTGGAAGAGCTGAGGACAATTAACACTTTGCCTCAACACGGCAGAAGCACACCTGAGCAGGTAGATTCTGGCTGCATGGACATCAGAGAGCAAAAGTTATCCCTGCCATGCTAGAGCCACCTACAGACCTCCTGCCCACCATTTCCATACAGAGATTGGCCACTGCAAGGCAGTGTTGGAGTTGGAGTTATTTTACTTACTTCCCTTCAAAAGCAGAAAGGAGAAGCAAATATACTGGGAAATTAAAATTTTCCCTTTTCTCACTCTTCCCCCAAAATACAGAGCAAAATCTTCCATAGAAAGCAGCAAGGATTATTTTAAAAGTCTGGACTTGGAATTTTGCCATGTTGGGTTTCACTCCTAGCTCTTCAGTGGAAGTCTAGCTGTGTAATGGAAGCTTGACATCTACCTTCCTGAGCCCCCATTTCCTCATCGGTAAGGCTGATTCCTCTCTCACAGGATTATTTCACAGAGTTATAGAGACTTTCAAACAGAAGAAAATATTAAAAGCCTTCATTAGTAGAGTTCTATAAATGGTTAACATTACCATTAGATGCCATGTAATGTTCATTGCTATAAAAACTCCCTCCAAATGTATATGCCAAATACCATTGCAGCTCAGGGGTAGATAGAGGAACTGCAAATGGAAATCTCAGAAAGTCTTGTCTAAGGGAAGAGGCTACTGTTCTGAAGAGCCCCACTGGCATGCCCATTTCCCCTTTCTTACATGGTATGGAAACCTGGGCATACAGCACAGCCTGTCATTTCTTTGACAACCCCATGATGAATCCAAAGAAGAACTAAAGAGCATGACTCAGAGTCGAATCCAGATTGATTTCAGCCCTGGAGGTGGATCCAAAGGCACCTAATCCAACCAGCATATGTAAATCTACCTTGTAGTTCAAGCTTCAACAGTGGTCATTGGAGATGAATTCCTTGGGTCAGTAGTTTATGTTCTTTTCTCAGGATTGAACTTGAGTATTGAATCTCTCTTCTAGGTCCTAGGGCAGTCCAGAAACCATATGGAAAGCCCCCAGAATACCTAATCTGAAGGAAAGTCAGCCACATCATCCCCTTTCTGCAGTGAAATATCCTTCAATGCTTTCCACTGGCCTCAAATTAGGTTAGAATGCTTATCACATCGTGCATAGCCCACCCACCTGGCCACATTTCACTGTCTCCTTCAGGCTCCATAATCCAGTCTCAACCTCTTTCAGATCCTTCAAAAATGCAATTTGCTTGTCTAAAATGTTGCTCTACCTCCTCTCACTCTCCTCTTTTCCTGGCTAGTTCCTCGTTATCCTTCAGGCTCAATCAAAGTACATTTCCTCAAGAAGTCTTCTCTGAAGGCTCAAACTTGTTCACATCTTCCTATAGCACCAAAAACTTCCTACTTCCCAAAATGTGCCACTCTATAATTAATTATTTAATGTTAGTCTAAATTACTAAGGTAAAAACCAATGGCCCAGACCCTATCTATCTCATTCCCACAATCTCCTTATTGCCTAACACAAATCTTGGCACTCAGTAAACAATTGCTGAGTTAGGTTGAACCATCTGGTCTACCTTCCTCATCTTACAGACCAAATGGAGAAAGACCCAGCCATGTGAAGAAACTCACTCAAAGTCATCATGCAACTTTAGTTGGAGCCAAGAATTAGAATGCAGCTTTCCCAATGACCAGTCCGAGGGTCTCTCCCTGCCTCCCTCTCCTTTCTGATAGCATTTAACTTCCAATTGTTGCAAGCTCTGCATTTAAGAAAGATTGGTTTCAAACAGGTCTATATTCCCTATTCCATAGGAGGATGAACTGGGAAGACAGTGATTTCTCAATCCACTCTGGATGTGCTCTGACTGTTATTTTAGTATCACACAGCTAAGCACACCGTTTGCATGTAGGAGCACAAGCTACCCCCACCACTCCATTCTTTGCCTTGGAAAATAAATGCCATATGACAACATCCCTTTGGTGTAACTGCTGAAATGGCCTTCTTTCCCCCAGTGAGGAAACATCCCAAATGAGTGCAAGGTTCCCTCCAGTGGTGTCATTTTCAGTGAAGCTTGCCTGTGTCATTTGCAGTTAGGGGTTCATTGGTCAGAAGTGTTTTCTAGGGATGTGCACAATGGAAACCATTAGAGAGATACTCAGAGCCGCCAGCTAGCCCAAAAGTTTAATACACTATATTAGCTATAATGATGGTAGGCAGCTGCTAAAAGAGAGAGAAGGCACAAAGTAAGAGAGCTAGTCTTACACCAACACACTCACGTGAGGTTTCAACAAGACCCCCCAGTGTTGAATTTAATATAATCACAGCATTCGTAATCTCCTCTAGATTACTAAAAACGTCTCTAAAATGCTTTAGATAATAAAAGGATCTGAAAAGACTATTCAAGAAACCCATATGCCTCCACTGTAAATTTCTATAGTGGAATTCTATCATCCCTTTTATATTGTTGCAGGGGGTACTTGTTACCCTTGGGATAACTTTCAGGATCATTTCTCAGCTGGAGAGCTTCATACAGGAATCCCAGAAAAAAAGAAAAAATGGTGACATCCTTCTTTAGAAAGCATTGAGTAGTATAGAAATTCTCCTCTCTGCAACGAGACTCATCAAAAATAAAACAGGACTTTAAAAGAGAGGAGAGAGAGGGAGAAAGAGAACTTGCTTCTTGGGATCATTATAAAGGACCCCAGATTCACACTCATCCATCTGATCAGTGATAGCATGTCATCTGTGCCAGAAAGTCTGCGTTCGAAAGCAGCCAACGCAATACCTACAGTACAAATTACAGGCTTTGATCCCAACTTGCCCGTTAGAGCAGAGAACTAAGTTTGCTCTTTGTGTTTTATATCTCCAAACATTTCAGAGTGAAGAGATGAGAAAGTGTATTGAATCCTTCGGTTCCCTCTTTATCCATCTCTAAATGGGATCTCAGGAATTTCTGTGCTTACCTCACATTTTATCCAGCCTGCAGTGTGACTCATCTGCAAGCACAAATTACCTCACTAAAGTATTCTTAGGAGAAATAATTAGCCACATGCCCCTCATCTGAACACCCTCCTGCATTCCTCAGGAGGCCCAGATGCCTGACATAAATCATTTAGTCCTGAGCCCTCGCAAACACCTTTCCCACTGGATTCCATAATTGGCAAAGTAGTTGCCAACTGGGTTTAAAGTGATTTGAAATTGTTTTCCATCCAGTCTTGCTGATAGCAAAAGGTTTCCCCTTTACCTCAAGCATGAGTTACAGTAACATGATTGAATGTAACCAGTTATTCAGTTCAAGCTGTGATTCTGATACAGTATAGACAATATGAATTCCCCTGAGCTCAGTGAGGCCATCTCAATGGTCCGTTTAAGTCCAATTCAATTAGACTCACTATGGTTCTTAGACTTTCTTAGGTATGTTTGCAGCAGCCCTCAGGGTTGAATGTGAGACTGGTATTCATCTAGGACTTTTAAATTAGGTCTCAGGTGTCATCATTCTAAATGAATTATTACAGTGGTGTGTTCACACTGCTGTAGTTGAAGTTATGTTAGCATCTCCTCTCAACCATTTTAATCCACTGTGGAACGGAACTTGTCATGTAAGGTCTCTGCCAGAGAGTGACTTTTTCCTTGAAACCCATTTTTAAAATAATTGGTCTAGCAAGTAAACACAGTGATATGCATTTTCTTTTTATGGAAGAGAGAGAAAGACCACCTTCATTTACTTTTGATCTTTCGTTTGTATGTATTTTTGTTTTACTTTACAAATGAATAACATGAAAGGATAACTCTCAATGTTGAATTTTATTTTTACATTTAATAGTTTGTCTTGAATGTATCTCTATGAGGCAAGGGGGAGTTAGACCTGAAGGGAAAGTGTATAGATTGGTGGGCTTTTTTTTCTTTCTTTCTTTCTTCTTCTTCAAAATGTCCTTTTCTATGCCTCTATAATCTCTCCTGGAGCCCCTAACATTTTCTCCTTTCTTTTAATTTCCTGGGCTTCCTATGAGCCGCAGTCATGACATCAGCAAGCATGGAGGAACATCTGTCAGTGTGCAGCTATTTCAGACATATTAAAGAGTCCATGATCATTCCCCCATGCTAACGTTGCCTGACAAGCTATGGCTGTAAGCTTAGTGATGGTGACATTAATGCCATAGTAGAGGGATCAGCCAGCCTAATGGAGAAAGCACCCTATATATGTGTCATCAATAACAAATCACATGCTGGGGAGAAAATAAAATAATTACAGGACCTACTTTTCTTTATTCAGGCAATTCAGACACTAGGGCAATGTTCCAACTTCCCCAAACCAAGGGGTTGCTATAATCAGCCTCACTCTGATTATTATCTGAAAATGTATACAAGACAGGGCTTAAAAACAACAGAGCCATGAAATTCAGAACAAAGCAACGATAGGTGAGCAGATTAAATGGGGCACTAATTGGGTGGTATATAAATCAGAAACACAGAATAGGAACAGATCCTAGGTGTATGATTGTTCCCAAAGAAGGAAACACTGAATGGGCACATTGACTGATAGATACCTCTATACACTATCTCTATGATTATACCTGTGACTCTTGTCTATTAAGTGTACAAAGGAGGTGATATTTTGCAGTTACATGGGAAATGTGATTGATATACCCTAACTGGGAAGTTCAAACCCTCCAACTACTCAAGAAATCTGAATTATACAGGACAATAACACTCTATTCATACACAAAGCTATGTTTATTTTTAGTTATCACTAGAAAGTTTTAAGCAAAACTGTGGTAGCCCTCATAGTTTGCCTCTGTAACATGCATAATTTAATTTTAGCTTTCTATCTGTTGATTCAAAAGATGATTTGGCCATTCTTATTTCATAAATTCATTTTTAAGGAGTCGTGTACATAACAGCAATTTCACCAAGATATTGCTCACCTGCGTGGATTTTAGTTCTCATAGGATTTAGATGATGAATCGAACTGATCTTATCTCAAGATTCTTTGTTCTTGCTCTTCTACCTTCATTGATTGGTTCTTTCCTGAGATGTTTGCACAGTTTCCTCATTGGCTACATTGATTCTTAGTCCAAACATCTCTAGAGGGTCGTGTCCTGACCACCCAACCAACATAGCCCTGCCCAATGTCATACTACATCCTATGGCAATGTCACTTATTCTTTGCAGTCAGAGTACTCGAAATAGCCTTGTTTATTTATTTGGTGACATGGGTACTGTGTCTTCACCTAGAATTTGGGCAAGGAATTCGTCTTATTCATCTTTGTATCCTCCCCACCCCCCGCCCCAGGGCTGGATATACAACAATAAATATCTGTAGAACAAATGACAGAATGAAGGAATGAAACAAGTATCCACACACAGATACAAAAGGTGTTAAGAATTCAAGTCCAACTATTATGACATGTGAATTTATCCTTGCTCTTCTGATGTAAAATACAGATCTATTCCTGAAAGAAAGAATCAGAGAGTTGGAACTATCAAAGATTGTGAGGGAACATGTCAATAATGTGATGTAAAATAAATAACTAAGGGCCTGGGATTGTGGCTCAGTGGTAGAACGCTTGCCTCACATGTGTGAGGCACTGGGTTCAATCCTTAGCACCACATAAAAATAAATAAATAAATAATCTAGGATAGTCAAAACAGAAAAGGTAAAAATAGAGGCCACTCAGTGATGGAGGCATTGAATTCCTAGGTTATCATCTTAGTATTGGGATATCTTCCATAGTATTGGGATATATCCATAGTATGGTTATCATCCATAGTATTGGGATCTGAGTTGATATCCAATGGATATCATGAACATGTAAGAAGAGTCAGTCCCATGTGGATTTCTAATTCTGGCATTATGGAAAACTAGATATCTCAGAAAGGAGCACTGGGAAATGCTGAATTAAATAGGACAAACATCTTTTTACTTTTTAAAATTGGAGTAAAATATGCATAAAATAAAATGCATCATTTGAGCCACTTTTAAGTGTTTATTTCAGGGTTATCAAGTATATACATATTGTTGTGCAACCACTAGCAGCATCCATTGCCAGAACTTTTTCATCTTTTAAAACTAAAACTCCCTGTTACCCAGTGGCTCTAATACCACCTGGGAAGAAAAAGGTTGGACTCCAAAGCTCACTGCTCCAGAAACATTCAGAGTCAAATGAATAGGAAAATAGATTTTATTCAAAGCCAGCTTTGCAAGAAGAGAAAAGAAACTTAATATTTTCTCCACTCCCACTTCTTGGCCATCTGTCTGGGTGGAGGATTGCAGCGTTCTCAGCCTCCATGCTCAGCATGAGGAAGCCATTCCCAATATCAGATGGAGGTCCCCAAATTCAGTGTGTTTCATCCCTATACTTCGTTTCCTGGCAAACACCATTCTATTTGATGTCTCTATTATGAATTGTACTACTCTGGGATACCTCCTATATGTGGAATCATATAACAACAGACCATTTGTGACCAGCTAATTTCACTTAGAGTAAGGATCATCCATGTTATAGCACGTCATAATTTCCTTCTTTTTAAAAGCTGAATAATATTCCATGGTATGCGTATACTTCATTTTATTTATCTATTCATCTGTTGATGGGTACTTATATTGCTTCCATCTTTTGGCTAGTATGCTGCTGTGATTATGGTTGTATCAATATCTGCCTGAATCTTTGCTTGTGATTCTTTTGGTTCCATATGCAGGAGAACTGCAGGATCATATGTTAATTCTATTTTTAATGTTTTGAAGAACTGCCATTTGATTTCCGATGGCAACTGCACCATTTCCTATTCTCACCAACAGAACATAAGCATTCATATTTCTCCACATCCTCACCAACACTTGTTCTTTGATGTAACATTTTTTTGGAAGAAGGTGGCTATTTTTGTTTTTATTTTTAGCCATCCTAAAAGGTGTGAAATGGTATCTTATTGTGGGTTTGATTTGCATTCCCTAGTGATTAACAATGTTGAGCATCTCTTCGTATGCTTATTGGACATCTATAGATCCTCTTTGGAGAAATATCCACTCAAGTCTCTTGAACATTTTGAATCATATTGTTTAGGTTTTTTGTTGTTTTAGGAATGTCCTTGTTTAGTTTTTTGTTGAGTTGTAGGAATTCCTTTATTTGAATATTAATTACTTTCCAGATATATGATTGGCAAATATTTTCTACCAGCCCCTGAGTTTTTAAACTCTGTTGATAGAGTCCTCTGGTGCACAAAGGTTTTTTAATTTTGATGTAGTAAAAACTATCTTCTATCCAGGTGTGATGGCACATACCTGTAATCCCAGCAGCTCGGGAAGCTTAGACAGGAGGATCGTGATTTCAAAGCCAGCCTCAACAACGGTGAGGCACTATGCAACTCAGTGAGACCCTGTCTCTAAATCAAATGCACAAAAAATAGGGCTGGGGATGTGACTCGGTGGTTGAGTGCCCTGAGTTCAAAAAAACTTCTGATTGCATAGCTAACCCGGTGAGAAGGACAGAGGAGTCCACTTAAGGCCATGTATGATATAAAATCTCACATCCAGAGAGGTAGTCAAGTCTGAAACCATTATTTGCCTAAGGCCTATATGCCAGATCCTGGATATTTAGATCTTTGTGTCACACCCAATCATAGACAGTGAGATAGGAAACAAAACCTGTTGTTAAGCAATGCAGAATTGAGACTCCATGAAAGTGATACCCTCAATGGACATATTTTTTAAAGTTTCAGAGGGGGACAGTAGGAATACTTAGCTGTCTCAGCTTTATGTTAGGTTAGAGTATTGAAGAGAGAAAATTTTTCCCCTAGTAATTCCTAATAATAAACTCATTTCTATGCAGTTCATTACTGCTGAGACCCAAGAAAATTCAAGCTAAAAGTTTATTTTAATGCAATCTTGGTTGGTGAACATGATTGAGACTTTGAAGAGCAAATAAAATTACATGGAACATGAGTTTGCAATCTCTAGATGCATGAGAAAACAAGCTACCACAGTGGAATCAGCAGACACAGCAAACCAGAGAATCAGAGATGCAAACCTACAGACATCCGATTAGTAAGATAGTTACTAGAAATCATATGTTGAAAAAACTTCTTCTCATGTTATCAAAATTATGAGGGTTGAGATATTAGCAAAGATTACTGAAATTTTTCTGAAAGAACTAAATAGAACTTCTGAACATTTCAAATTGAAAGGAAAGCAATCAAAAGATGGGGAAAAGTTCTGCTTTGATAGAGCTAAAGAAAGAATATGAAAACTTGGGGAGCAAAACAAGTAGATCACAAAGAATACCACACTGAGAGAAGAAACAAGAAGGAAAATACAAGAGGTTAAGGGACATGAAATCTGAGATATAGAGTAAATCTAACTAGTTTCAGAAAAACAAGAGAAAATGAGGGAGACACAAGTATCCAGAACTGAAAACATCTACAACCTGCAGATTTGGGAAGCCTAGAAATCTCAAGAATTATTAAAAAATAAATAAAACTCACTAATCATATCATGGAGAATATTCCAAAACAAAGCCAAGTTCTCAAAAGAGAAAAGATGGTTTACCTACAATTAAATTGATGGCAAGCAACACTGAAAGCCAGAAAGTAGTTGAATAATATCTTCAACAAACCGGGAGCAAATAACTTTCAACCTAGAACTTCAAAAACTATCAAAAAAAAAGGGCAAAAAATACATTTTCAAAAGAAAAAATAATGAAGCCATTTCCAATCAGATGGCTTTCACATAATGAAATTCTAGAGAATTTTCCTGAAATGTCCTCCAGGAAAAATGAGCATTTTACCACAGTAGAGTCTGGGATGCAAGAAAATAAGAAGCAAGGATGAGAGGAAAAAAACACTAACTGTATAAAACAAAAAAGAATACCTAATTTGTGGGACTGAAAAGCAATCAAGCTGGAGCTAAAAAAATAAAACAGTGGTAACTTCTAAGTCAGAAGGATATAAAGCCTTCTGTAAGGAAGAAAAAGTAATATATTATCCTCACCTTTTGCAAGGTTCATGACTGAAATCCCTATGACAAGAGACAGATTAACAAGAGAAAAACATAATACATTAACAATATTAAATGTGCATGACATGGTAGCCTTCAGAAATTAAAACACTAAGAAACAGGGCTAATGTATATTTTTATGCTTATGTTTAATGAAAAGTGGACAAATAGAAGTATAATTAGCAAAAGGAGGTATGAGAGAATGGTAATAAATGAACCAGAACTGTTCAGTAGTAGTTTGCTCAGATTCTTCTTGGCATCCCAGTGTCTTTGCCCCTCTCCTCCAGGTAAAAGGAGGACCCCCTGAAATGAGAGTCTTATGACTTTGTCTACAGGAATATTGCAGAATTATTTTATGGTCTGCTTCAGAAGATCAGAGAGACTTTCCTACTTGTTTTGCTTTCTCAAATGGCAACATGCCATATTTAGGGGTAGTATGTTCTATAGACAAAGAATAGACAACCAATAGACAGAGGAATAGAATAAAAAATGGAAAAATTAAACCTAGTCACAAGAAAGACTTAAAGAGGAAAAAAAAATCTTTGGATGAACAAAAAATTAAAATAATAATAATGGTAAGAGCAGAAAGAAACATTGTTTTCAACATAATTCACAAAGACATGAGCCACTATAACAGAAGTTATAAGTAAAATCATGTTCTATAAATCACAACACCTACATGAATCTGAATAAACATACAATGTAATATAATCTTATCAGGGGTTCAAAATGACCTTTCTTTGTTTAAAAAAAATTTGAATATGTGCATTTATTAGATGCATATTTAAACACACACATATACATAAGATGCATAGAAAAATCTGGATGCATGAGAGGCCCTTTATAACTTTATAAGAACTTTGCATTGTTTAAAATTATTTATATAATAAGCATGCTTTTGCTTTATAATAAAAATATAGAAAATGCCCTAAAATGCATCTAAAGAGGTTTGAGGGACTCAACACAGATTTTTTAAAACAAGAGAATAAGATGAAGGTCATAGAAAAGAATAAAATATAAAATGGTATATGGTAATAAAAAAAATACCTTAATTTGAGAGCAAAATGTAAGCAAAAAAATTAGGTAAAATGGAAAAAAAAAAAAAACTTTTTAAAGTAAGAAAATGGGAAACAGGAACTCCAAAAGGTTATATAAACATTGCTCCTATTTAACTTTTGTGACCAAAAAAAAAAAATGGCTCTTTTATTTACTGGTTGTTTTGTTTCTTTAATGTCTGCTGGTTTGTTGCCAAAGCTCTAGATTTCTCTGCAGCTAATTAAGACCCTTGTCTGGATTTGGACCCTGGAGATAAAGGTCACAACTGCTGGTGGGGCTCTCAATGTTTTTAACTGTTATTCTTTGAGCTCCTAAAAAGCTTAACTCCTCAATTACCAACCTGAAAAATGGTGTTACTCCTTTCAGGAGACAAAACCCCCGTGTTTAAATCTTTGCCCATTTAACCCCTCATTAACTCATTGAACCCCTTTGACTGAATTTACATGTTTATTTCTCGCAGCTTTGGTATTTTCCAGGGATAATGCTGCCTGGGAACATCATTTCTATCTCTCCAATGGCTAGTTAACATCAAGACCCTGATCTTCCAAATTGCCACAGCTTTTTCAGCATGAAAAGCCCTGAGAGGAAGGTGTTAATCAGAGCAATACCTAAAACAATTGGACTCTGGGTACCCACTCGGTTCCTGGAGAAGCAGGCTGAAAATACCCAGTGGCACCCAGGCATCAAAAAAAAAGGTTGTGAAAACTGAAAACTGAACAAAAACAGACAGGAAAGGAGGAGGCAGGAAATGAGGTAATAAGTCGTATAAATCTTCATGTCTACCCAATGTGTGTGTTAAGAAGGAAATGAAAGAAAATAAAAGATGCCCCTCTGCACTGCTTAATTTATAGCAGAACATGGGAACATTCTGCTAACACAATTGTCAGGCAATTCAGTTGTGCAAATAGTTATTAGATTCTCAAAAAAACCTGTAAACAAATTGTATGGCTGATGAAAATTTTGGCCTAAAGATATTATAGCCCAAGGTACTTTATTCTTAGGTAATGAGAAATAATCCGACCCCTGATGGAGGGCCTCCTCAAAGGCTGCTGGGCATATTGACTGACAGTTGTCTGGATTGTCTTAGGTGAAGTTATTCCACCCTTTAGTTCAAACACAATATCCCCAGTGTATCAGACTGTCCCTATGTTCTTCAAATGACATGAAGTATTCACTTCTTCTCTACCATATAAATCTTCATCTTTACAATGTGAATTTTCATCTTCATGTATGGCTTTATCTATGGGCAGAAGAGGCAGCTTTGCCACATTGTGGTTAGAGCAGCTCCCTGACATCTCTTAGAATGTCTCTGCACCTGGGATTCAAAACACCTGGAAAAATGCCAATGAAATGACAATTTACAACAGAATTTTGGGCAAAGAAATTTCCTTTTCTTCAGGTTTCCTTTAAAATGCAAATGTTGCACAGGGAATTATATAGAAGTCACCAACATTACAACTCGAATGAATGGCACAGGGATGCCGACTACCTGAGACAGGCGCTAAGATCTATTCCATGACCTTGGTTCGGGTGAGAGTAGGCTAACAAGAATCCCTGAGAGAGGACCTTTGTCATAAACTCCACCCATGTATTCCTCCACTTCCTGCAGCCTCATCACCTTGCCCACCAAGTCTAGCATGCCCCAGACTCTGCTTAAAAATCTCAAGATTTTTCCCAGCAATAACATTCTACAATTTCATTGCTTCTAGAATATGACTCAAAGATTCCTGACCTTCCCTAGTTATGGCCCCTTCAGTTATCTAAGAAAAGCTATGAACCCTATTCTAGATAGGGTAACTTTAGATGCTGTAAGAAAAGCACCTATCATGTATGTTGGCTCAAACACAATGCAAGTTGTAAAGTCCAAAATGGGTGCTCCTGGCTCAGCAAGAGGCTCTCCGCTAAGTGGTGATTTAGAAACCCAAACTCTTTCTCATCTATGGCCCTGCCACCTCAACCTCTCCAAGGTCACTATGCCCTTAGGCAGTGAGCCAACAGGAAAAGACAAGAGGTCCAGTGGAGTGAAGTCCAGGAAGCTGCATACAAACCCACCCTGAGCCTCTTTCTCATATGTCAGGGTTTGGGTCCATGAGGTTAAAAATTCTCCAAATTAAATCCTTTTCTTCCTGAGACATTGCACGTGGAACACTCCAGGGGTTCAGAAAAGGGAGACAAGGAGGGACAGGACCACACTGCACCCTACAGGATTTTAGCCAAGTGCCAGCTTTCTTTATCTCAGGTCATAGAATAAATACTGGACTCTTTTGTACTATTCTAGAAGAGTTCTCAGCCCACACACATGGATGTGTGTGTGTGTGTGTGTATGTATATATACATCGTGTTGGAATTTCCAAGATTTGTGTGTATGTAATATGCATATTAGTCATATATTATCAGATATGTGAATATAAAATATTTATAACATTCATAAATTTATATGAATATATTTATTACATTTATGACATAAATATATGCTATTCTTATATATGGTAAATATATATGTATCTGATTTATGTCTTATGCTTAAACAGTTCAAATTGGTAACCACAATAATAATTCCCCTTTCATGAACTTCTTCACTGCTTTTTCTAGGAGGTACTGCTACCCAGAGGACAAATCCCATATATTCACTTACCACAGTAAATAATCCATCACAAAACATTTAGTCGATGGGGAAGTGTCATACAAAAGACAGTTAAAACCACAATCCTACCTAGAATGTCCTGCTTGTGTGTGTGATTTTTTAAAAAGAACATTTGGGTAAATACACAAGGCTATGTCCAAACAGTGTATCTGCATTCTCCAGTGGCTATCCAAACAATGCAATGAAGTTTTTAAAGAGCTTTTGAGATCTGCTCAAATAATTCCCTGTGTTCAATGTGAATCGAGAATAAAATAATGTTAAACAGAATACAAAAATAACTATTGTGACATTCATTTTAACTGAGGAATTTTTAAAAAGAAGAAAGAAAAAGAAACAAGGAGCAAAACTTGCAACTACTTGACCCTTGTGGAACTTCTCAAACTCTCATCTTTTTTTCCCTCTGCAATCCCTTGCCCAGATACAGAGAGAGAAAGAGAAAAGAAGAGTCCAAAATTCCTTCTTCAATAAATTTGGGGGCCTCTAAAAGTTGGTGAGATAGTTGTAGCCCTCAAACAAACAAACAAAAAAATCACTGAGAAGAGGCATTTCCGTTCTGCTCACTGGCCTGCCACGCATTGTCCACCATAGTGAATTGCATAGGCCACCTGGTTCTAGAAAACCAATACCCGCCTCCTAATGGTCATCACAGGCGGTGGGAAAATAAGAATATGTGCCTTCGAAAAGTAGTTATTCCAGATGTGCATAAATTGTGTGTGTGTGTGTGGTGTGTGTTTTATAGGTCAAACTAGAAAACATTTTCCTTAAGAAGGAACAGTTGAAGGTTGATACATTACTTCTTAAAGATGTATTACTTGGACATTTTATTTTTCTTTTTAAGACTTACAGAAACTAGACTCCATCTCCCCATTTTCTCTCCTCTCTCCCCAATCTCAACCATTCTGCTATGTTTCCTCCATCCACATTGATTTTGGAAGCCTCACCATGCAGAGAAATTCAGCTCCCTTTCCTCAATCACTGCCCAAATCCAGCCTTTGACCAGCCTTTGTGTATCTCTGTGCTCATGAAAGGGATTTTCACAAAACCAAATCTACCCAACTCAAAAAAAAAAACACATGGACAGCACATAAGTCATTATTCTTTCTTCTTTATATGCACTAATTGTGAGTTTGAAAATTTTTCCCATGATTATTTTTCTGATAGGATCCTTCTGGTACAAATAATTCAAACATGGGTCCTTTCAGTGGTTTTTGTTATTGTTGCAAAACTTACAGTATCCACTACTCTCCTAAGAAACTCCCACTGAAGGCCCTTGTCTCTGCAGATGGTCTTCCACGTCAGCTTAAGCAAACAGGTGAACCAAGACAATATGATGTTGACCTTTGTGAAGTGAGAAAAAAAGAAGGGGATTCCATTTGTGATTTCATGTTCAATGTATTATATACATTCTAGGTACTCGATAATGCTGGTCAAATGAATAGTTGTAAAAATATGCTGCTGGTAAACAGATTCTGAATTCTTGCCTTCAATAAACATTTTGGATAGGATAGATAAAATTATAGCTCAATATTCAACATTTGTCAAGAAAGATGTAGCCTGAAGGGCAATGTCACCAGTGTGCAATCTAAATAGTACTACAATAATTAGTTGAGTAGAAGGAAATTGATTCTGTATATTTTTTTGAATCTACACAGTATGTACTCTTATAAAGCTTAAACTGGTTTAAACATTGAAGTGATTTATGTAAAAGCCCAGCAAGAATGACAGGAAGTACATTCAGATGAAAAAGGTATTGTCAACTGGAAATACGAATGTGCTTGTATTGTCTTTCTAGTGATCTTAATTTTATTGTTCTGAACATAAACATTCGTATGGGGAAGGAACAGAAAAGTCCCATTTGTTCCCAATGCCTTTCAGGTACATTGTTATATAACACATCCTAGGATGGATCAGTCGACTATGGATGCCACCATGTTTATGAAACCATCACTATGCCACAGTCCAGACTCCTGGAGTCTGAAATAACAGAATCTAACATTTGTTAAAAAAAATAATTAGGTGTATCTTTACACTAAATTTACATCCATGGAAATTTGAGTTTCTATACCTTGTACTACCTGCTTAGACTGGATCTGAAATGTCCCCTAAAGACCCATGTGTGTCAACTGTGAGTCAAAATAAACCTTTCCTCTTGTTAAGATTATCATCTTAGGTGTTTTGTTACAATATTGGAAAACTAACCAACACACTAACCTATGACTATATTTCTGCTGTTGTATCTACCATGTGTATTATAACATTGGTATGTGTCTGCCACTCATCTACCAGCTCTCTGAAACATACTAGGTCTTCCTACACATATCATACCCAACATAAAAAGCTTTCAAAAATGTTTATTACCTGAGTAAATGCTGTGATTTGATTATTTGCACTTTGGGGAATCTCTGATATTTATATTCACAATATCAAATTTCTTCTGTCCTCTCTTGAGTCAACTTATCCAACTTCGTAACAGCAGTTAGCATTTTTTTTTCTTTGGAGCATTATAGTATACAGGCACTGTGCTATACATTCTAAATGTATTCTCATTTAATCCTCAGCACAACCCTGAAGGGTTGACACTGTGGTTCTAATTGTCCTCATTCTACAAAAGAGAAAACTGAAGTTTAAAGGAGCTAAGTGATTTGCCTGAGGTTAGAAAGAAGCCCAGCCAAGAGTTAGGTTCTATCTGTTGGATTCCAGAGTTAGCATCTGATCTTAGGCATTTCACAAAAAAAGTCTATACCAGAAATGAGCCAGAGGAAAACCTGAGTGTCCATCCATAATGGATAAAAAGTACCTCGCCAGGCTCGGATTGTGGCTCAGTCCTAAAAAAAAAAAAAAATTAAAAAATTTTTTAAAAAAGCACCTTGCCTCTGAGGGCCTAGGGGATTGTTAAAATGCAGAATTCTTTACCTCTTCTGTCTTGGGTGACTCCAGATGGGAGCCTCAGCTCTCCTGCTTGGGTTTAAGTGAGGGAAGGAGTGGGGCAGCGGTGATGCTCCCACCAGTGGGTGAGCCCCAATCTGCACATAAGGAATGGAAGTGGGAAGGAGCAGAAACAGGTGACTCTTCTTCCCAGTGATACGATGCAAAGCTTTTCTGTAGCTGTGGTGCTGCAGTTAGACACCAGAAGCCAGTGCAGAACCCCAATTCAATTATGAGATTCCACCTTCCACACAGCTCTAGGGAAAGAGAACTCTATTAATTAAATGTAGTTGCTGCTGAATTTGGCAAATTCTTCGTATGCTTACCAGGAGCACTGCAGGAACACAGTGTCTGCCTACAGCAGAGTCATCATCTGCTGCCTTATAAGATCTGAGGGAGGCCAAAAGGCCCCACTTACCTGCTCCAGAAACAGCTTTTCTAGGGTTGTTCCTTCCTGCACCCCCTGTACTGGGCCAAGCCTCTTTGTCTAAACTCCCACAGCATCCTTTGAAAATGTCTGTGTCATATCATATAGCAGCTATGAAAGAACAGTAAGCATGTGAATTGAGGAAATACCCCTCTGCCTCCTCCATCGCAATTCCAGCACCCCAGCAGTAAACTGGGCTGCCTGGCAAATCTGTGAGCCTGTTTTCTGGGAGCCTTCAAACAAGTGGTGGTCATTTGTCCAGGTCCTATGGCAGGGAAGCACGGGGGTGGGAGGGAATCATGCATTTGGCAGAACGTTGAAAGAAGTGACCTCTAATATGTGACTCTCCAGTGCCCTGAGTGCTCTGCTCAGTCTTTGTGTGGCACACACTCTTTACAATCTAGGTATCCAGACAAAGGGGGAGATGATAGCTTTCATTCAGGTTATTCTGAAAATGATTTGCAAGTGCCTCAACACCTAAATCAGCCCATCAGTCATGGTTACTTCCTGGTAAGACAACTTGTTTTTCTTTGTTGAGTTGCTTATTTATAATCCACCCTTGTTTCACAGAAGCTCTGGGGGTGACTGCAATGCACACTGGACAAAAGCAAAAGTGTTAAAAATGCAGACAGACCTACAAATGCTCCAAGTCCTGGAACCTAACAGCGGTGTCCAGGGTATTTTTATGGAGCAATAGTGACACCCAGTGGTCAATTATATTACACCAGGATGAGGTTTGTTATTTTCCCCCAACCTAGAAATAATTATACTCCAAAAATGATTTTTGCAGCAACTCAATTTGGGGCTCTTCCGAACTTCAAGAAAGGCCTGGATGTCAGGTGTTCAGATGCAGAAGAACATTCTTCCTCTTTCTCTCCGCTTGCTGCTTTGGTGCCTGCAAACAGGCTTCCTTCAAGCATAGAAAAAAAGACTTCTGTACCGCCTCATCTATAAAATGGAGCAGGTAATAAACTACCTGCCAAATCGGAGCCAGCAATGAGTTACCACGGGACACACAATGGGTGAGGACAGCCATAAACATGTACCAGAGGAAAATGGGAGAGAAGGTGTTCCATAAGTCAAATCAAGAACAAAGGAAGGAAAACTGAAACAAGGAGCCAAGTCCTGTCTAGGCAAAAAACTGCACAGAGGGTAAGGGGCTCAGTCTATTTGTGCTTTGATCCCTAGCATGAAGCACAATATCCGGCTCATAGCAAGGTTCAAGTTCTTTTTGACTCTATGAATAAATGGATGCACTGGGAATTTTCTGGGCATTATATCCCCCAAGGATCTGCCAGTAAAAGATTTTGTGGGTCTTCCCAGCCCAGTTTTTGTGATTATTGTTGTTGTTTTGTTTTGTTTTGTTTTGCAGTGCTGAGGATCAAATGGAGGGGGAGCTTAAGTGCACAGGCAAGCACCCTACCACTGAGCTGCAGCCCCTTCCCCCAACCCCCAGCGCAGTTTTGATCCAGAGGTTGCACCTCAAGGTTACATCAGGGACCAGCAAGGTAAATCCTGCAGATGCTCTGAAAGCCTCAGAATATAAACCAGGCTGGGACACTAAATGGAATTCACATGGGTTAAGCATGTTAGGGACTGGATCAACATAAATCCCATCTTTGTGTAGTATGGACACGGAAAATATACATGTGTCATATCTAATTTGCCATGTGCTTGTGGCATTCATAGCTGACCCACACTAACTGACAGCCCAGGAAGAGTGACACAGGACCTGTGACAAGTGGCAGCCCCCAGGCTCCTGAGTCACAGTGCTCCCTTCATTCCCTTGGGGCTTGACAATCCACTTGTCAGAGGCAAATATAAAGAAGCTTCTGCCCTAACATGCTCTAAATGGTTTTGCTTTTGCTGTAACTTAGACCATTTATCTCATCTTAAATAAAATATTCATAGCAATAATATTAGATTCCATATAAATATTTTTCTTTTATGTTATTTTAGGAGTTGGTTACATAGAAAAATGTCTTGTTTAGAGGATTCCATTGCTACAGTGCTGGCAAACAAAGCAAAATACTTAAAGATATTGTTCAAATGATCATACCATTGTCCTCTGGATCCACCTTGGGGGAAAATGGTAAAAAAGACTCCTTAAGCAGCATGAAATGAAATTTTTACATAGCCTGTAAAAATAGCCAAAAATGATTATTTCCAAATCATCATCCTATAACCTCACAAAAATGCAATAAAACATGATTTTCTTGGCAAAAGTAAAATGTCTGAGATTCTAATCACATGAAAAATACAGAGAAGTCCAAGTCAATTTCTTCTTAACACTGTAATTGACACAAAAGAGCAAAAAGTCTTCTAACAGTAACACATTTGTATTAAGAAGTTAATTCTTGGCCATTACTAGGAAATTGTTTATTCTCAAAAGGACGCATATATAAAAATGGTTAGCACAATTATTATACTCGCTTCCCTACATGAAATAGGATAGTGTCAATGTTACAGCCAATAGCAAAAGGGTGGGAGTGTGGATTCATTTAATGACTTTTCTACATCTTCTGTGTAGATTGGCTGCAGTCTAGATTAGAATAAAGAGTTGCAAGAGTCAAGAATTGCTGAAATGATTGATCAGGAGTACAATACAATCTTCCTGCCCTATTGGGTCTCCTGTTAGCAAAGTGTCATTTGCCTCTGATGCGTTGCATAATCCTCTCAACTTCCCAGCAGTGAGCTCAGCATCCTAGAACGGAGCTGGCCCTCGGTTCTCACAAGCAATTCCTTTCAAGGTCCAAAAGCCCAAATATCAGAGAAGAGAGAGAGCGCTATAACCTGAGACAAAAGAGAGGATCTCTCTGTGTCTGTAGTTATAGATGCCATACTCTGTTATTTGATTCATTTCATGCGTAGTATGACATAAAAGGCATCATACAGAAATACAGCTATTTTAAATGAAAGTCATTTTAAATTAATTTTCCCTGAGATTCTTTTTTAGGATTCCAAGGCAACTTTTAAAATAATTAGACATAGCAATACTTTTTAACTGGACATCATTCCTTAGCTAAAACCTATTCAATGGTTTCCTATTGCCTGACATATAGACTCTGTCTTATAGAGTCTGTAGGTCTACTCTGCTGACCGCTATATCCCTGGTGCCTGCCATGCCTCTCACACACCCTACCAACCCATACTTCCCCCAATGATCACTCAACATCACAACCAGATAGAAAAACAAAGTATTCATTTACATATGTTTCCCATATATCCTTAATCATTCAACAAACGTCTATTTAATATCTTCTATGTGGTTGACCCTGAGCACAAAACAATGGACAAAACATTGTTCCTGTCCCCAAAGATCATAATCTGTCAAATGTCACAGAATTATCTCCACCTCTGATGACGGCAATAGGACACTCACCCATGAAAGCTGAGGCCTTCGTGATAGAATAAAGTGACACTGGTTAGCCCAAAGTTCCAATCAGGGATGTGGGCTGGGAGGCCCACATCCAAACATGGGCCAACCCAGACCAGTTACCCACAGAAGATGAGAAATTAGATAGAACTGGCATAGGGGGTACAGAATAAAATGCAAGGAAGAATTTAGTGTCAGCCAGATCTTTCAAGGTCACCAGAATCCTCATAATTCTAGAAAGAAAAAAAGGCTCACTGCCTGACCACAGTGAGAAAGATGATCAGCCTGGGGAGTGCCCTGGAATGAGCAGAGTAAGCAAAGATAAACCTAAGGACCCAGAAAGTTGGGCTGAGGAGTGGTTGGTTTAAGCTCATCAAGAGAACATTCAGGTCTTGGAGTAACTAGGAGGTGAAGAAAGTTCAACATTCTGGTACTTGGAAAGTCTGGGATGCTTCATCAGAGGCAAAGGAGAGTGGAGACCAGTCAACTGAAACTGAAAGTCTGGTAGAAACCTCTCAGCAGAGAGCAGCCCTAAGAATATGAAGATCACAGAGATTGACGGAAAAGGAAGAAGTTGGTCCCTTCCTCAACAGATGTGGGGAAAGGATGATCAAGCCATGAACAACTTGGTACCCAGATCTCACTGCTTACCAGGATCTTTTTTTTTTTTACTAAGATTTTTTTAAACCTTTATTTTATTTATTTATGTATTTTGTATGTGCTGCTGAGGGGGATTGAACCCAGTGTCTTGTGCGGGCGAGGCAAGTGCTCTACCACTGGGCCACAACCCCAGCCCCAACCAGGATCTTTTATCAATGTTAAGAAGGAAAGTCATGGAGAGGTCTCCAATAAACAATGAATGGCACTTCTCATTTTCTCAAGGCCACCATTTATTGAGTCCTTACTAATTCCCGTGATTATTTATGCAGTATTATGATATCAAGTCCCTTACAAAAAGTTCTGCTCAGATATCCTAACTTGCTCAGTATCCACACAATTAATCATGTGTTGGAGCTACAATTGTAAAACAAGTACCTTGTTTTATTTCGTTTTTATTAGACCCTTCTAGTTATACGTAGCAGTTGGGTTCATCCTGACAAAATCATACATGAATGAAATTCAATTTCAGTTCATGATCCTCCCATGTTCCCTCCTGTACTCCCTTTCCCAGCTCCTGTTCACCCCCCACACACACCCACACACTCTACCAGACTTCCTTTTCCTCATATATTTATTTTTAATTATAAAACCAATACTTTGATTACTAAGCTTTGCTGCCTTGTGAGCTGCCTTTGAGTTGCTTACTTGATCCTAAGTCTCGTGGGAATCATAATTCTATTACATATCAATCACTAAGATAAAGCAAATGTAGTTAAGCTGTTCTCCACCTAAGATGTTAAGGAATACTCTGAAGTCATCTCAGAAATTTCAGACTGACTTTAGCCTCAAGGACTAAAATAAACCAGTAGGTTCTAAAGCGGGGGTGAGGAGGGTGTCTACCTAGTTTATACTACCCTGCAGTCACTGCCAAATAGTAACAATTCTAAAAACTGAAATGCAGGATCAAAATAATGAAAAAGACAAAATCTATTCCACTTGGGAAGTCAGCCTGCAAGCTGATTTCATCTGAAGGGGACTAATTTCTCTGTAACTGTGACTGGGAGGTATTGATGGTTAAGTGTTTGCCATGCTCCATGGAGACTATTGGTGCAGAGACAGTTTCTACCATGGTAGAGGCTAGAGAAGAAATGTCATGCTTCATCAGAGGCAAAGGAGAGTGGAGACCAGTCAACTGAAACTTAGTGTACTGAATAAAAATACAGCACTACTTCATGGAATGACCCATTTATAAGGCATCAATTGCTTTATGCAATATCCCATTATATTAAAAATGTTCCCTTTTGGGACTGTGGGTGTGGCTCACTTGTAAAGTGCTTGCCTAGCATGGATGAGGCCCTTGGTTCCATCCCAACCATGGTGGCTAAGGTGAGGTTTCCCTTCTGGTTCTATACCTAAAGGAAGTTGAAATATGTTCTTAGGAATATCTACATGACAGGAAGAGATGTTTGTAACTGTTCTAGTCAGCGTTTTTTTGCTGCTGTGACTAAAAGGATCCAACCAGAATAAGTGTAAAAAGGAAAAGTTTATTCAGGGGCTCACAGTTTCAGAGGTCTCCATCCATAGACAGCAGGCTTCATTCCCAGGGATTGAGGTGAGGCTGAACATCACGGTGGAAGACTGGTGGAAGGAAGCAGCTCACACGATGATCAGCAAGCAGAGAGAGAGACTCCACTGTCCAGATACAAAATACATACCCTATAGCTATGCCCCCAATGAACCACTTCCTCCAGCCACACCCCATCTGCCTCCAGTTACCACCAGTTAATCCCATCAGAGATTCAATCACTGATTAGGTCAAGGCTATAACACAATCAATTCTCCTCCAAATCTTCTTGTATTGTCTCACATGTGAGCTTTTGGGGGACATCTCACATCCAAACAATAACAGTAACTATACCTAAAAATGTATTTAAGGGCAACTGGATTAAAGGTGCTACACATTGAAATTTTGAGTATGTCTATTTTGGAAACAGGACCTCCGTGAGTATTTTTCTCTTATTTCTTTCATGCCATTAGGAAAATGTGTATGTTCTACAATTTCAAGTTAATGTTTTTGCTTGGCTGTTTAGTGACATAATGGAAAGAGTACACAGCTGAAAATTTGTCTCCACAGTGCATCTAGAATGATAATATCCCAGTTATCATATAACTTGCATTTATTTAGAAAAATGAGACAGCTCTTTCCCTCGCTCTCTCCCTCCCTCTCTCCCTCCCTCCCTTCCTCATTAATTTAATATGGTAAATGCTATATGAAGGAAAAGGAATATATGTGATCCACTAGACCAAGCCTTCTTATCCTTGGCACTATTGACATTTCAAGCCAGATAAGTCTTTGTTGTGATTGTCTGTGCATTGTAGGACGTTTAGTAGCATCCCTGGCCTCTACTACCAGATGGAACAGTACCATGCTTCCTAGTGTAACAACAAAAATATCTCCAGACATTGCTGAAGTTTCCCCAGTTGAGAAAGATGCCCTAACCTCTTTCCAGATATACTCCCCAAGGCTAGTAGGAAGAATTAATTGGGTCCTGATTTTCCTGAGATGTGGTCAAGCAGCTATTTTCTTTGCCAGAGGTCAGTGTGTTTCTGGATGAGATAACCTTTATCTAAGTATCTCAAATGCACTAAGAATAACGATCAGGGCCAGATGTACACAAAGAGAATTTTCACTTCTAATATTTAAATACTTTTTTGATTCTGTTTTTTAATTAACCTCTGCTCCCAACCTTTAATACATCTGCTAATGTTGTCAAGGAGACAACCACCAGCTAGTACATCATGGCTGGGCCTAGATAATTGGCTTTTGTACCTTTCTGTTGCTCCTGCATGCACACAGTGGACCTTGCTGACTCCTTAAATCAGAGCTGGCTGCATAATGATAGTATCCAAACAAGAAACTCAAGGATTCTAGTCTCTTCCTCTTACCTGGATTAGAATCAGAGAGACACATTTAATTTGTTTCACTAGATGGAATAAAGAGGGAGTCTGGCAACGGTAATAAACCCCAAAGTTCTGCTAAGTTATGTCCCAACTTGAAATTTATATGAGCACATACCTCTCCATCTCCAGAGGTGATTAGATTAAGTGTATTTTAGTTTGCACGTCATGCATGCTTATCTCAAGAGACTTAGGGAAAGGGGCAGATTGTGACTAATATCAATGGTTTTACTCAAATATTTGTATTGCCAATAAGCTTTGCTAATGTTGCCTGGGCTAGGGAACTGCATTTCAACAGCATGCGCAGAGCCTTTTCCATTTCAGGATTAGACTGATCACACTTACCTTTGCTCAGAAGCTGAGTGAATATTTCTGTTGTTGGGATATGTGATTCTCAATTCCTATATGGGCATCGTGCCCCATGACATTTTCTACCTCCAGAGACTGAAATCATTTGGTCAGAGGTTTTGATTTACTTCATTAACTTCCAGAAATCTCAGGAGAAGCCCAAGATAAAACCCTGGAACACAATCTGACCAAACAGGACAGAGTCTCAGGGTAAAATAGGAGGTAGTGAAAGTGCTTCCACACTCTGCTCAGCTCTGTGGCGGGAGAGGGAGGAAACATTTGTGCTTCAGAGAATTCAGAATTAGAACAGAAATGCAATGCAAAGTCACCAACAACAAGCCAAACCCACATTTTTGTCCTTGTATGAACTAAAACCCACTGATGGTATCCAGAGGGTACTGCTTATATCATGGATCAATCTGTTCTTAAAAGGAGAATAAGCAATCAGATAGGATTTCAGATTTCAGATCTGGTAGTTGAGGGAATAGATACAGAATATGTGCCAGAATGTACTGCTTATTAGCATCCAAAAGGAAGAAATTAAGATAGTTTTAAGTTTTTCATAAATTAGTAGATTCTTCCAATCTGAAATACATGTTTGTCTTGATTTTTTTTAAATACTAGATAATAATTTAATGTTATGAATTTATTTATTTATTTATTCTAATTAGGTATACATGACAGTAGAATGTATTTTGATCTATTGTACACAAACGCAGCACAACTTTTCATCTCTCTCGTTGTACATGATGTAGTGTCGCACCATATGTGCAGTCATACATGTACCTAGGGTAATGATGTCCATCTCATTTCACCATCTTTCCTGCCCCCATATCCCCTCCCCTTCTCTCCCTCCCTTTTGCCCAAAATTCCTCCATTCTTCCCGTGCCCCCTGCTCCCATTATGGATCAGCATCCACTTATCAGAGAGAACATTCGGCCTTTGGTTTTTGGGGATTGGCTTACTTCACTTAGCATGATATTCTCCAACTCCATCCATTTGCCTGCAAATGCCATAATTTTATTCTCTTTTAATGCTGAATAATATTCTTTATCCATTCATCTATTGAAGGGAATCTAGGTTGACTCCACAGTTCAGCTACTATGAATTGAGCTGCTATAAACATTGATGTGGCTGTGTCACTATAGTATGCTGATTTTAAGTTCTTTGGGTAAAGACCAAGGAGTGGGATAATTTTTAAATTACTTTATCTGTAAACTTAAGCTATTTTTAATTGTAAAAATTTATTGTTTTTCTTGCTTCCCCTTTGTTCTTTCTATTTAATCTATAAATATTATGACTATTCATCCTCTATTTAGCAGATCTATTCCAAATATTGTGTATCCTGTTGCTATTATGTCAGACCCTATCTCGAAACATGTGTTCCAAATTTAATGTCCAAAAACACGTACCAGTGCCTGATAAGCACAAAACACAAAATATTTTGGAAAGAGGAGTCCCTTGTCCTGTCCAAACCTCCAATATTCTATTACACATAACTGTCAGGCACAATGGAAACTCCATAATTCATTTTCCCTCTTTGCCTATATTTACTCTCACCTCGATCCACAAAGGATTTCAGTCAACTTAGAAAAGTATATATATATCACAAAAGAATAAAATAGCTGAAGGAATCAGGGCAAAAGCAAACAAAGGTAGGGCACAAGCCACAAGTAAGGTCAGAATACAGACATGCATAGCATGGCCCCATGTAATTAGCTCCAGCAAGTGAGTTCAGTGTGACTTTAAGCAACCTAGTGGCCAAATCAATGGCAGAAACACAATCCTTGGTAAGATGGGAAGCCAACTGCTCAAGAGCAGCTCAGTTGGATGTCAAGTCCTGAAAGTCATTCCCCTGGTGGTGCTTCCTACAGAGGCTGGATCAGCCAGTGACCTCAACAGTATGCACATTCTTTTTTTTTTCCATCTTCCTGGCCTTTATCAAGGCAACGCCTAAGCCCTCCCAAGTAGGAAATTGATCGTGTTCATTGTTAAAAATAATAGCTGGGAAGGGAAACTTGGAGACATCAACCAGTGATTCATAGTCCTAAAAGCACTTCTCTTTACTTGAAACTTACAATGTCCTTCCATGGTTTCTTATTTCCTTTGTTTGCAGCATGCTCCAGAACTCTCCCTTCACACAGAGGAAGACTCAACCACCCTAAAAACCTACTCTCTGAAAGTTGTGGAAAAGTTCCTAGCATTCAATAAGGCTTCATATTAATCAGGGCCCACAGTGCTGTAAAAACATATTTCATTCTAATGTATACCCTACTGATGTCTTTGAAAAACTGTGGATATTCTGGATTGCTTTTACTCAAAACTTTATGTAGCATATACATCTTCCTAAAATAATTTAATATAATTTGCCCTTAGTAAAATCTTTTGGGGGGCAGGGGGTAGATCATGGAATAAAAACAGGCAACAGAGAATAATAATGAATATTACATGCTCTTGTAAAGAAAGTCTTCAAAGGAAAGGAGGTTTGCCAGCATTACTGGATAATGGTCTTTGAACACAGCATTAAAGTCAAAGCATGAAGGAAGGGAGATAAAATATTTAATGACATCTTAATATTCCTAGATCTTGCAAAAAGCCAAGAACTGGTCACAGTTTAGCAGTGGCTGTACATTTTAATGCCATTAGACAACAATTTTTTCCAATCAGAGTAATAGAGTTACCAAGATCATGGGGTGGTAAAAAGGGAAGAAATAAAGTAGGCTATAAACTGCTTGGAAATTCTGTCTTTTCCAATTGACTTTTAATATGGATGTGGAAACTGGGCTTGACAATCAATTGGCTCACTTGGTTAACAGCTTGGCTGGAGCCTCAATAAATATTGAGGATGTTTCTATGAAATAATCTTTGACTGACTACACTCAAGATGAGTCCTCTAAAACCCCACTCACCTCTTGGGACACAAGTGTGGTCAGAAATCATTTTTACATCTGGTATGTCATTGCTCTTAAATCTTCCAATCCTTCCAATATGGGTAAGTTCAAGGAGAATTATACACATTCATCCCCAAGTATCCATAGGGAATTAGTTCCAGGACCCAGTATCCTCACAGATACCAAATTCCACAGATGCTCAAGACCCTAATGTAAAATGGTGCACATAACCTAGGCACATATTCCTATATATGTTCAATCATCTCTAGATTGGTTGGACCTAATACAATATAATGCCATGCAAGTAGCTGCTATGCTATATTGTTTAGGTAATGATGACAAGAAAAAAGAAGTCTGTACATGTTCACAACAGATGTAATCATTGTGGGGCTAACTACATCTTCAATCCACAGTGGATTGAATCCACAAATGGGGAACCTGCAGGTAGAAAGGTAGATAAGGCAAAGAACCTGCCTTGTCACAAGGAGAAAGTCAGGCATGAGGGTGGGGAAAGTGAAAACAGAATCTGCAGAAGGATAATACACTGAAAGGCCAGCTGGCCTAGGATCTCACTGCATGCTCCCCTCCTCCACTCTTCCACTCACTTCCGAGTATCAAGATCTGTACTGATTTCTTGCCACAGAAATGTGAGAAAATAGGAGCTACTTTAAGTCAATAGCCCTTTTTCCTTTTGTGAAAGCCCAAGCTTAACCAAAACAAAGGATACAGAGTATATTCATTTTTTAAGGAGAGCCATAAGTTAAGGGCCACAGACTGGGTGGTTTAAACAACAGAAACTTATTTCTCACAATTTTAGAGACCAGGAGTCTGAGACTCAAAGTGTTGGCAGGGTTGGTTCCTTCCAAGGCCTCTCCTCTTGGCTTGCCACTGAGTGTTCTTGTGGTCCTGTCTGTGCAAGCATAGGTCTGGTCTCTCTTTGTTTTCTAATCTCTCCTTCTTAGGACAACAGTCATATTGGATGAGAACCCACCTCCCATGACCTCATTTTAACTTAATTTTCTTTTTAAAGGCCCTATCTCCAAATGTAGTCACATTCTGAGGTGTTGGGGGTTAAGACTTCAACAGTGAACCTGGGGGGACACAATACAGCACAGAGAAATGTATGTGGGGAAGAGGCCTGAAAATCCTATGGGCAGTCCAGACCCACATTCATACCAGGGAGCATCTAGAGGGAGTTGCTCTAGAGGACATCTAAGGAGAACAGAGCTAAGGACAGTGTCTCCCAGCCTCTTCTAAGATTCCTGGGTCCAAAACACAGCACACAAGTAACAGAGCTTCCCAGTCTGAAAGCATGATAGTTAAGAATTTCTGGGATCAGAAGAACAAGCTGGTAGCCAGTGACCAAATGGTCTTCTCTAATGCTCAAACCTTAGGACCCAAATCCCTCATGCAATTCAGGGATGGAAGTCCTCAGGTGTCTGTCTTGTTCATGCAATCTTCCTATTTAAATAATAAACTTCATGAGAGTAAAAGTTCTATTTTCTGCTTCTTTTGGGCTGCTTGATGGTATCTAGAGAAATTTTGCTCAGTTAATCCCAGGTCACAGTCACGTGCAAGAAGTCTTTCTTTTCTTCCCTCCATAAATGTAAAAAAATAAAAATAAAAACCATGAGTCCCTTTATATTCCTGTGAGAAAATGGGAAACCTGGTGTGAAATCTCCCTATTCCTCCATTAACACAGGTGAAGGATGTTTCAGAAAATTTTCTTGCAGGTAGCTATGTTCTAGAAAGACCACTGGGAGAAAATAAGAGATCTGGCTTTGAAAAAGATGGAAAAACCAAAGAGGCAAATTCTGAAGAAAATGAAAACCTGATGGATTCAGTTTAAGATAATATTAGCTCTTGAAAGTATTCCCCACCCTTCCCCTATGCCCCAGCCAAATATGTGCCTGAAGTTCTGAATCACTAAAGAAATAAAGCAAAACAGTGAAGCAAATATGAGATCAAAATGCCCCCATTATTTCAAACAAGGTTGATATTACAGAACCTAGCGTCCACCTTCAGGCAAGTAGACTCACTCACACTGAGCCCCTGAATGACAATGTGGCTGGTCCTCCCCACCCTGGGAGGACTAGTGGCCCTTAGGCTCTGTGGTAATTGCAAGATCTTACCATGTGCAGGTCAAGAGCACATGCTCTCTGAAAGCAGCCCACCAATGAGGGAGTTTCTCCTCTCAAAGTGGAGAGGGAGCAGGAGGGTTAAGCCAATGGACATGAACCTCCATGGATGAAAATATCTGAAGTGAAGAGTCACTCTTCTCCTCCTAGTGGATACAACCAGCGTGAGATTACAAGGAAATCTTATGCTGGGTGTATCCAGCATAAGGAAATGCAAGCCCTCTAACAGGCAGATACAGAGAAAGATAGGGGGTGTAAAGGAAGGAGGTCAGGGCTGAGACACCCCTTGGATACCATCAGTGTACACATAGTGGTATAAATCATGTGGGGAAATGCAGTTTCTCAGAAAGAGGATGTGGGGTTTGAGGAAAGAGGAACTAGGAGTGGAATCCTTAGGAAGATGAGCATTCAAGGGTATAAGCCAGGAAAAAAGTAAAGGAAGAGGCCAGAATTTAGCAGAATAAGGAGGGTGTTGTGAAAGCCAAGAAAATGAGCCTGAAGAATGAAAAAGAAGAAAAGAGTGGGCAATAACACAAATGCTGCTGGGCAGTCAAGTAAAATGAGATCAGGTTCAGGGCTTGGCTGCTGGGTAACCTTTGAGGCACTTTGGTCCTTCTGAAGAATACCTCAAAAATGATATTATGGTGGTTTGGGAGTTGAGAAAAATCTGTTCTCCTCTCTCAAGGAGAGGAGAGCCCCCATGGTGGCTATTTAGAATTAAACGGGCAATTACGAGAAGCACGGTCTTTATCTTGGATCCATGAAGATGCCCCGCAAGAAAGATCCAAAAACATCATGTGCCTAACTATACGCCTGGTGTATGTGCATGTGTTTCCAGAAAGAGATGTACAGCTTTCACAAAATTCAATTGCTCTGTACAAAAAAAAAAAAAAAAAAAAAACCAAGAAGACTAATTATGAATGGAGGTAGGGTAGATTCTACACCCTCACAAAGAACAAGGTTAAGTCTTGGGCCATGGGGTCTAAGTGGGTTGGGAAGAGACCTAAAACCAGGAAGGCAACTCTCCTGAAAGTGTTTAACTAGCTGATACCTGAGAGACTCTTGAAGGGCCAGGTGAGGAGAGCTCGATAGAAGAACAAGAGGAGTGAAAGCAAACAAGAGACAGCCAGAAAGTCAAAAGTGTGTAAAGGGAGCTTGGATTTGATCCACGCACATTTTTTATATGCTTGTTGAAATAACACACTGAACCTCATTAATATGTATAATTAATACACATTAATCAAAAATAAAATATAATGATTTAAAATCTTTTTTAAGGCATGAGAGAGCTAGCAGGCCCGAACTACCATCCACTCACAGCACACAGAGTTGATCAGTGCCTGCATCCGTCCAGCCGCAAAGTTAATGCTTGGGACAACCTCCTTCCTGGAGCTCACATTCTCAGAAATTTAGAAAAGTTTAGAAAGTGAGATGCTGAAACTTGAGGCTTCACAGATGCAAACAGCTCTTTCACTACTTCAGGTCAGCTTTGCTTAATACCTTCTTATGTCTCATGTTCACAAATGGGGATGGGGAGGAAGGAAGGAAAGAAGGACGCAAAACCAGGCAGGGTGATTGAACTCACCAACCTGCCAAGGTCAATCTCCTATCCATGCATGTGTCACGGGGCTGGGGGTGTCAGAAAACATCTGGACGACAATAGAGAGAGAGAGAATTAACATGTTTAAAAACTTTGCATTTCAACTTTGAGCTGACATTGCAGCGACGCTCTTTCCAGCTGCTTTGTCTGGCCATGTCAAGAAGTGACCATGATTTATTGTGCCACCTCCGTAATTTCAATGCTCTTGATCTCCCACTGGAATCAGTGACAAGCAAGGTTAACTGCTGTGTGAGGAGACAGTATGAGTAATGCTTCATGCACGGAGCTGGCACTGATCTACAGCAGGAGGCAGGGACTCAGGGATGTAACCATTGGTTAAATTCCTTTCAAACAGCCACCTCCCAGATGCCCTAACACCTTTCGGGACTGCCAGAGTTTGCGTGGAAAAATACCCTGAGTGGTGTTAGAAACTATTTCCTTGTCCTTGTTCCCTCACAAACAACATGGCTCACGTTTGCATTTTGGATTGTTAGCAATAGCTAATGTTAAGTGACCACACCACACCAGGCACTGTCGATATGTTTTGTGTTTTTTAAATCAGTTTATCTTTATCTGGTCTTCCCCAGTGGTCATTCCCATTTATAGATGAGAAGAATGAGACACAGACAACTGAATAATTCAACCAGGAGGGCAAACCAAACCAGGGTTTGAGCCAGGTGGTCTGACCGCAGGAAGACCCAGCTATGTTCTCCCTCTATTACATTCTTACTAATTTAATACAATCCATTCATTCTAACTTGTATTTTTTTCTTTAACCAGCTTGGCTGATGTATATTTTAAAGGCCTTTAGCGAGTGAATTGAAGTGTATAAAATAATTCCTTTTGTCTTCTAAAACCATAGTTTGTCTTAATAGAAAGGGTTTCAATTAGAGGTTTCTGTATCAGCAAATGTTCCGTTAATGCATTTTTGATTATGCTTAGGTCTCATTTCCTCCAAATTCAGGAAAAAACAGAAAAGAGGAACTAACGTGGAGTGAAGTCTACTTCCTTTTGAATATTGTCTTGAGTGCAGAAAGCTTCACAATGGCCCCATGGAATAGATGTCCTTCCCGTCATTTAGATGGGGAAATGGATCCTCAGGAAAGTGAAGGACATTTTTCCAGGTTTAACTCTGTGAAAGGTAGATGTGGGCTGAAAGGCCTTGGCAATTCCACTTTACCAGGAGTGGACACCTACCTACATGTCTCTTTTAGTAACTTCTGGTGCCTCCTTATAAGGTAACCCTTGCATGGGTTCTGCATCCACAGATTTGACAAACCACGGATTGGAGAAACTTCAAAAATAAAAGCAGAACTTGGGTCTGTATTGAACACATAGACCTTTTCCCTTGACATTAGTCCCTGAACAATAGAGTATAACATCTATTCCCATAGCATTTACATTGTATCAGGTATTATTAGTAACCTAGAGATGATTTAAAGTATACAGGGAGATGTGCATAGGTTGTATACAAATATTCCAGTGTTTTCTATAAGGGACATAGGCATCTGAGGGTTTTGGTATGCAAGGGAAATCCTGGAATCAATACCCAGTGGATACCAAGGGAGGATTGCTCATACCCTATTTACCTACAAATAAGGAGAAATTCGAAGGGAAAGGAGAAAAACAGGAAGAGACAGGGGCAGGGTGATGGCTGGCTTCAGAGTTTCCATATCCCTGAAACAACACAGAAAATGGTTTCTCCCTTGTCCAGATTTCCTCAAGGTCTGTCCTAAGTCTTATCAGAGAATTTAGATGACAGTTGTCTGGGCGACAACCTTGAGATGCTACAGTGTCTTCTCTGGCAAAAAGCCAAACTCCCTCGCATTCCTGGCACATGCACAGCACCTGTGTGAGGTCTTCTGCTTTCCAAAGCACCTGAGAACAGGTCAAGGATGTGCCGTTATTGGGATTTTGTCCCCCACAGTGACTCAGCTGACAGAGATTGGGTTCCTGGAGAAGGAGGTAGGGGCCTACCCTGCTCTCTTCACACAAATATCACCTTAATCGTAGCTTCCCAGTTCTCTCACTTTCACTAAAGAGTTCCTGAAAGTCAATTCAAATCTCACTTCGAACTCTTTTTCGCTTAGAGAAAAAAAAGAATGCTGTTGTTTTTGTCTAATGGAAGTACTGTGCTGTGACTGGATTTGTAACAACAGTGTGTCAAAATGCCAAAAAAGTGTGTCAAAAATAACATTTAAAAAAACTCAAGGGAAACATGTTATAGTCCTAAATGAGCATTTTTATTTCTCTGCGTTGAAATTTGTTAGTTTCCTCTCAAGGGTCTTAATAAACCTCAAAGAAACACACAACACTTAATGAACACAATTTAAGGGCCAATTCAGTCCTTGATACTCCCATTACTGTCAAAACATCTCTCACTTGTATTTCTGAGTTCTTCTCTTCCAAGTCTCTCTATTCAATTTATTCTTCAATGGATGCTTATTTTCCCAACATCCTTAACCTCCAAAGTATATGCATATTGCCATGAAGTTAATCAACTAAAAAGGATTAATTTTAATTTATTTTCTTTGTCATTGTTGAGAAAAACATCCCCAAGCATTTCCTGACACATGACAGATAACAGTCAAATTCATGACAATCCTATGTTGCCAAGAGTTTATATATTTAATTTAGTGGGCTTCAAATAATATTCAAGAGAGTGTATAGGCAGTATGCTTGCCTCCCAAGGTCTGATTGAGAAAAGATAAACATATCTAAATTTTAGAGTCAATGCAGTTACTTTCAAAGTATGATAGGGTCTTTATGCATAATTTGAAAAGGAAATATCTACCAAGCCCCATGGTGAAAGTTTGATTCAATACTAGGAAGCTCCTTGAATTTCCTGGCTCCATCACCTCCATGGTCATCTATAGCTCTGTCTGCCTTGTTTCCCTACTGTAGAGCCAGACATATCACCGGGCAGAAAAATAAAAGCCAGAATGTCCCCCACTTCCTGGGCAAGGCAATTGGCAAACAGAGGAACATCTGGCATAGTAGGGTCATAGTTATTTTTGCAAGAATTATTTAATACTACAAAAGAAAGGACATGTCTTCTTGGTTTCAGAACAGTAAAGGATGACCTAAGTCTGGAATAGCTGGTGATCATTTTTGCCACAATGTGGGGCATGACTTTGGAAACATGAAATCAACAAAGATAGCCAAGAAACAAAAAAGGGAAGAACCCTCCTGATAAGCATTTTAACCCTCAGATCCAGCTATATCAAAGTCAGATCCACTTTCTTAGATTTCCTAGAGCATGAGCCAATACATTTACACTTACATTCATGATTGTTGGCTCTTTCTTCTCTGCATCCCTGAATAATATGCCTAATTTTTCCCGTAGGCAACCAAAGAGTGTTTCATAAGCTGGAAAGCATTGTTTCCATGTGGATGGGTTTCATGGTTTTCTGTTACCATGGCTATATGCTGCAAAGATTCAAGGTGTTTATAGTCAGATTCCCCCCAGCAACAGGCTAAAGTTGAACATCTGCCCATCCCTCAATGATCACCTTTCTCACACCATGCTTGCTAGGTGCTCTCATATATCCACGGGGATCACAAGTACAGTTTTTCTGTATAGCAATGTACCCATAGGGATCAAGAGTTTTTGAAGTACTCATATTTAAGAGATTATCCCCAAAATATGAAAAATTCATTAATATTAATGGATCAAAAATGAAAATCCATACAATTATTTCCATAAATGTTGAAAGGGCACTTGAAATTTTCAATATATTCTTTTAACTTCTTTTTACCTAAACAAGATAGAACAAGATGAATACTTCCATAGCATGATGAAATATACTTATCTTAACCCAAAATGCCCCATCATACTGGGAAAAAACTATACCTATTCTCAGCAAGATGTGAAACAAAAATGATGTCCATTATAACAACTACTATCTAACATTATTTTGTAGATATCCACTATAACAAAACAAGAAAAAAAGAAATGAGACATAAAAATGAGAAGAGATGAAGCCAGGCGCAGGTGGTGCAAGCCTGTAATCCCAGCACTTAGGGAAGCTGAGACAGGAGAATAGCGAGTTCAAAGCCAGCCTCAGCAACCACGAGGCGCTAAGCAACTCAGTGAGACCTTGTCTCTACATAAAATACAAAATAGGGCTGGGGATGTGGCTCAGTGGTAGAGTGCCCCTGGGTTCAATCTCCAGTACCAAAAAAAAGGAGAAGAGATGAAGTTATCATTATTTGAAGTGATCTAATAGTTTAATCAAAAAACTCCAACAGTCCATAGTTTCAATAGAGCAAAACTATCATTAAAACAGAAAAATCATGGTGTAACTAGAAACAAAATAATTACATAAAATTAATATGCTAAACATATATTAATTGTACAAGAAACTATGAGTTATATTATAAAATGAAAGAAAAGATCTTATTCACAAGAGAGTCTTAAAAATACCTAGAAATAACTGAGCAAGAAATGTGCATAATTCACATGAAGTAAACTTTGACATGCTAATCAATGGGCAAAAAGACAATAAATAAATGGAAAGACAACCCTTTTCTGAAGCAGGAAAAACAAATAATAAAGATGTCATTTCTCCCCAAACTTATCATTGAATTTTAAAACAACCCTAATGAAAACATTTATATGATTAAGCATAAAAAAACAGGCAATGCCATTTTAATGTTTATATGAAAAAATAAATGGCTCTGGAAAGAATAAAGAGGGGAAACTGGCAATGGTAGGTGTTAAAATACATTATAAAGCTAGAACAATTTATAAAGTATAAGACAGCTCCTGTGAAAAAATAGACCTATTAGAAGACCAGAAGAGGAAAATCAAGAAATAGGTCCAAATATGTATGGCAATTTAATATATGATAATATTGGCATCCTAGAGTCCAGCAGTCAGACATTTTCATGAACCAGGAGTCAGTCTGCTGGGATACACATCCCAATTCCATCATTTGCTAGTTCATTTCTCTCTGCCTCCGAGGAGATGCAGGAGACCCCCATATTTTGCATGGTCTACACGGCTCACAGTGCCTGACACTTAGTCAATCCCTAATAAATAATTGATATTTTACACAGGACATATTTGCATTTCAATTTCAGACTGTGATTCCAAATCATGGAGATAAGCTTTCTTAACATCCAATTTTCTATCCTTCTCCATTCCTTCCACTTTCTAACAATTTGGAGGTTCTGTCATATGGCTTGATGTTTTCTTTCTCATCCTCCTTGCATTAATTCTACCTTTATTTACCACTGGGACTCCTGCTGCCTCTGAAGCCCACACTAGCAGGAAGATTTGGAGGCTTTACAAAGACTTGGTGCTGTTGTCCTGGGAGGGCTCTCTGTTCTAAGAAAGAGCGAATGAGTTGGAGGGTGGGGAAGGATAGGGGAACCCATGATCAGCAGACTTCTAGAATATTTGTGTATGCACCTGAATGCCAGGGTGATGGTCAGAATCTTCTAAGTGGAGAAAGAATTCAGGATGTCTCATTGGCCTGCTGGAAGTTGACTGATTTCCTGGATAAACTCAAAATTAAGTGTGGAGCCCAAATCCCATTCTTTTTTTAAAAATATTTATTTATTTTTTTAGTTGTAGGTGGACAGAATATCTTTGTTTTTATGTGGTGCTGAGGATCGGACCCAGTGCCTCACACGTGCTAGGCGAGCACGCTACCACTGCACCACAATCCCAGCCCCCAAATCTCATTCTGAACACTAATCTTCACTAAAAAGAACCAAGCCTC
>PVHX01016916.1:0-41662 GCA_004024805.1 Geosciurus inauris | reverse complement strand
TTTCTCAAAAGTTGCATTTTAATACATGTTATCAAACATAACAGAAAAAAACAAATTTTCAGAAGCTGTACACACTGTTCACTGAAAACATTTGTTGAGGCAAATAGAAAAAAAATTGTTACAATCATAATTTTTCTAACTTTGCACAAAATTATAAGCAGATTACATTCTTCACACATAACCAAGTTCTTAATTTCACAAAGTCCTATTTAAAAATGCTATTCTTGACCCTATTCATGGATATACTCTGTTTTTTTGATCTTGTGTTATGTAACTATCACCTATGGGCTTAGCTTTTCTTTAAGCTCTGGGGTCAGTCTCATCCACAAGGTAGGAAAATACCAAGTTGGCTTCTTACCAATTATTCAACCTCAAGTGAATGTTACATGCTTATTTGATATGGTTGTTCCATGATTCCACTACCCAGGTTTTTGGGTTTTCCTTTATAGTAAGCTTCACTAGTATAAATAGTAGTTAAGAGCATGGGCTAGTTAGAAGTCAGTGATTAGTTTTGTAAATTAGCAAGTTAGTGAACTTTGGGGTTTTAGTTTTCTTGTCTGTGAAATAAGATGAATGTGAAGATTAAATAAAAACATGCCTCACTCAGTGTCTGGTAGTATATCTGCCAAATCCAATAGACGGCATGAATATCAGTCTTTTGAAGGTCCATATAGAAGCTCAGAGGGATTTAGTAAATCATCCAACATGACACAAATTATGAAAAATTAAGAAAAGATTTTTTCCATTGTATCGTACTGTCTCATTTCTGTTGTTATCATTAGTAAGATCATTAATTTCTTTTTTCTTTTTCCTGAAGGCAATTCTAGCCATTTTCATCCCTACGGTCACTCTTTTCCCACAGAGAGGGAGGAAAATAATTGGCATCACAACTTTGAGATTCTTGGTGAAAATATTTGAAGAACACTGAAATAGTATGCCACATGATCATTTGCATTGCCAGGTTGTTAAAGTAATGGTTTACTAGATATTTAGAACAAAATGATTTTGTTATTCTGAAACCTGGATATCCCGTGATATATAATTAATTCCATTTTGTCCTAATTTTTATTGCCTCTCAAGAAATAATTTAATGTGAGGTGACTTAAGGAATGAAGGACAGTAGCCAAAATAGTCATGATTCCTTCTGAAAGATGGTAAAGAATTAAAAGCACAGAAACCTCTTTGCCTTTTGCACCCAAATTTCATTCTTTTACATCTGGTGCCATGTGAACTACTGGCAGGCACAGTATGAATCATTGTTGCACTATCATTAACATAATGCCTGTGTGTAGATTTATCAGCAAACTTTCAGTTTGATAAACTGTTGGCATGTAAATATTTCCTTGAAGAAATTCCAGTCCAGCTGCTTTTGTTTACAAATCTATCAATGGCTAAAACCCTTAAATGCAGTTTGCCTGTTTCTGAATTATAATTACATGTCTAATTGTGAATTCATTATAAAAAAGAAAGACAAAACTATACAATAAATATTTCTCCATTTCTGGATTCATGCCATATTTTTCCATATGCATGAAATGTAACATCTTACTTTCACATGCAATTATCCTACATTTTTGTATTTATATGTACAAGTGGTTAGATAAGATGAATTTGAAAAATCATTCAATCCTTAGGAAGAACTGCTTATTCCCTTGTTTTACCTTTTCTCTATACTGCTTAATCATTCCAAGGCTCCAATTAAGATTATATTTTGATATGCCAGTCACATTAACATCAAAACTGACCTGAATATTGAATATTTGCAGCTTTCTAGTGTATACAATTGAAATGATTCTGTTTGTTTAATTTTTCTGATTGTCCTCTGTGAACAACAGCAATCAAATATACAAATTCACAAATTAATATAAATGGTGAAAAGAAACCCAACAAAAACACTAGCCCACAGTGCTTTTTTCACCATTTATATTAATTGATGATTTCATCAGCAATATAATTCACATGAGTTCATCCGCAGTACAGACACATTGATGGAAAGAAATCATCTATACTACTCAGGTAACCTAAAAGGCGTCTCATTATTCATTGTTTCTGAAATATAACAGTCATATAGTGAGTAAGTCACACTAGATGCCCTATGATATCCAATGTTTGTCTATAAATGTATGCCAAATAGGCAAGTCTGAGAGAACCAGTGCTATATAAGTACTGCTCCCACCTCTGTCCTTGAACATTAAGAAGCAATGTGAGAGACTACAGAAATCTCTGTAGCATGAGGTCAAAGGTAGAACACTCTTATCTCAAGAAGCAGCTTTGATCACTTTCCGTTTTAAAAACCTGCTTCTCTGCCTAGCCCAGAGGGTCTTTACTGGGTATTCAAATTATATGCAGAAACTCATTCATAGAGACTCTAAAATCTTTAAATACCAAGTTACAAATTTCCTAGCACAGACTAGAAGCCCTGTGTTTTAGTCAGCTTTTTCACTGCTGTGGTTGAAAGACTTTACAAGAACAATTTTAAAGGAAGAAAATTATATTTGGGGGCTCATGGTTTCAGAGGTCTCAGTCCATAGAAAGCTGGCTGCATTCCTCATGGCTTGCAGTGAAGCAGAACATCATGGTGAAGTAGTGTGGTAGAGGGAAGTGGCTTACATGATGATCAGAAGCAGAGAGAAAGTCAACTCACCAGATACAAAAAAACATTCCCAAAGGCACACCCCCCAATGCCCACTTCATCTAGCACATCTTACTTACATGCCTTCAGTTACCATTCAGTTAATCTCCATCAGGGGATTAATTCACTGATTGGTTAAAGCTCTCATAACCCAGTCATTTCACTTCTGAATGTTCTTGCATTTTCTCACACATGAGCTTTTGGGGGACATATAAATGTCTGTAGAACTAGGAGACAAAGCTGAAGAGTCCAGTGTATTTCCTCTGACAGTAGTATATAAAGCCACAGCATGGTGGACTCTGTGAAGTAGGTAACACTTAGAAGCCTATTTCTCCCTTGGCTTAGGTGACTTAGCTCCTTGATGCCAATTCAGGCAAACTTTCTCAGCATCCCCAAATAACAACAGCAGCAACAAAAATAATACTATTAATATAGTATAGATTATTTGGCATTTCACCAAATACTTTTATATGAATTATAATTTTTAATACTCGAATGCTCATTTGGGGTAGGTGCTACTATTCTCATTTTAAAAAGTAAAAGAAAATTGTACCATTTCTTGGACTGAAGGAGAACTGAAGAATCTTTATCATAGCACCTGAAACCAAACATGGTTCTGTTTAAATTTGAAATCTCTTTCTTAAATCCAATGTATACCAGCAATATTTTGAATTGTCCCTGTGATGAACCCAGCTGAGTTTTTTGGATTTCCTTTTTTTTTGGTTAAATGTACTTTGTCTCTCATTATTGAAGGGGACCAGATAGGAGTTTAGGAAGCCTATTTCAATTAGATTGCTTTCATTTATGTGATTTTAGGACCTAAACCTATTCAATATTGAATATGAATTTTACTTACTTGAGAGTGACTTAAGGGTCTTTTCCATTAGATAACACTGTAAAACAGCACCAATAAAGAAAAGAGTACAGGTAGTCTCTCAGATTTTGAGATGTGGGGTCCAGATTTAAGAGAGAAGAAAATCTTGCCTAAATCCACATGTCCTTCAGAAATTTATATGTGACCACAATTCTTAGTTCTTCCTTGAAAATAATAGGGGCCTATCAGCCAATTTGGATAAAAAGGTGTGAAGTTTTATTATCAAGGTCATAAATCCAATTCTTGCTCTCTCGGATATTTTTTCATAATCAAGTATTTTTTAAATTTTTTGTTATTATACAAGTTAGTGCAATTTTTTAAAGGAAAAAATGATACTCAGAAATTACAGGTTACAAAATGAAAACGCCAGCTCCCTTATTCTCCTTAACTTCAGCAAAGATTACCATATATTTGTGCAGACATTTTTTTGCCCTGTACATATAATGTCATATAAACAAAAGCATTGACTTTTATTACAATATTTTTGTAGTTATTTTTTTTTACATCAGTCTCTTAGGCATCAGTATAAAACAATTCACTTGTCTTTGCTCTTTTAATTATTGCTTAATGTTTCTTGGAATGGATGTAAATTTTTTAATTGTCTCTATTGAAGAGCATTTAAAGTTTCTCAGCTGACAAATAACTTTAAAAGAGACTATGTTATATATAAAATCTCTTGTTATTTTGCACATATATTAGTATCATTTGAATTCTGAAAAGATATAGAATAACGGTTTTTGTGATTGAAATGGCAGTGTGTGTGTGTGCATGTTCACACATGTTTTGCTTTGGGTTTGATTATTAATGTGTCAGGATCTATTTGCTTATCACCCTGTCTTTAATTTTTTTATCTTCAACACAAAGTTCAACCACATTTCCAAGATATTTTTGGAGCTAAGTGTGACCTTATGGCGGAGTTCTAGCCACAGGTATGTCAGGAGGGAAAAGTACCATTGTTAAGCCCTTCCCAGCCCTTAGCAACTTGCCCACTTATGTTCTTCCTTGCCCTTCATTCCCCAAGCTTGATACAAGAGTGTGTTGAAGACAGAAAACTGTAAATGGAAAGATCTTGAATTCCTGCATTACTATGTGTATGAAAGTCACCTGCAAATATTGAAACCCCATTGTGGACTTCAATGATAAATTACAATTTATTATACTAGATCTGTATTACAGTTTGGGGTTTATTTATTAAAGAAACTCAAAATAGACATCACTAAGCCCCTAGTTCTAAAAAAAAATATTGTCTTCTTCACAATGAGGTCTTTGTTATGTTCAAATTTCAGAACTGCTAATATTACTTGAAAGAGAACTGATCAGATTTTTAAATAAAAACAAAAATATTAATTATTGACTAGATCTAGAAACCATAGTGTCTGGAAAAAGATGACTGGTATACTGTGTGCTAGGAGAATAAAAAATCTATAAACTGTGGATTGAAGACTGTAGGGAGAAGGCTGTTGGGAACTCACCAAAGACCATCTAATAGATTTTGATCAATGTCCAGTAAAGAAAAAGAAAGTATTGCTTAAAGTCATTGAGTATGCTCATATTTTAAGACAATAGAGAATATTTTATATTTTTATAAAGGCCTGCTGCAGTCTACCTAAGGCTTAGAAGTTTATATTTTAAGGAACTATGAAATATTTCCTGCAGAGAAAAAATAGAGGACATAATAGCCAAGTGCCCATGGTATCATACCATCGTAGAGAGTCAGATTTTTGCATAAATCATATTTGACAGAATTTCCAGCTGTCTGTACATGGTTCATTTGACCACACTATACTTAATGAACTTATGCCACAAGCAAATTTTCAAATGATAATAACTAAGAAAAATAGTGACAACCTTAAATATGTAAACTTGACAAATGGGTGAATAAAAATCCTACAAGTTGTGTAAATGGAGTCTCTCCATCACAAAAACTGAATGGTTAATGGCTGTTCTACTCTACATTAGCTCACACTAAAAGGCCTACTTTACTTCTGATGTACAAATAACCACCTTTAGCATTATTGAGAGTTATGCAACGACAGAGAGGATAATACTTTCCTGTGGAAAGGAATTTACAAGTTATGAACCTACTATTTATTTGACTTTGAGTTACCCTTGGTTTCGGTAATTCTTAGTTGAAGCTGCATGAATATGTATTAAGGGGTAAAATATGAAAAAAGTTAGTAAGTTATTTGAGTAGTTATTATATTCTATTATTCTAACTTTACAATTTTCATTATTGCTGAATAAAGGAGCTCTAGGCTCATAAAATTTTCTTAAAAATTAAAAATGCAAGTTACTTACTTAAATTGTGAAGTAGACCAATCAGTTCATCCTTGCTTGTCTTTCCTAAAAAGTTTGGTAATTATCCTTCATTCTGATTCTAGAGAGAGAAGGAAATGTATTAATAATAATTGGTAATTTGAAACTTGGACCATTCTGTTTTTATTTTGAACATCTTGGTGTCTTTATTGCAACTGGTAACAAAATACACATAATTTTATGAAATTAGTGAGCTTAGAAGCATCACAATGTCTGTTTAAGGAGTTTATTTAACAACGGACTTCAACCAAGAAAAGTAAAGGTGTAAAACATCAAGTTGGTGGACATAAATATATGAATACATATACAAAGATTTTATATTAAATATTTAAGTTTGATTTTAGGTAAAAAGTACTGGCTCAGAGGGTTAATACAAGTTGTCAAAAGGCAACCATCTGGAAAATTTCAGAGTATGGATGTGGATCTGGCCCTCTCTGTTTCCAAAGCTGATGGCTTTTCTAATGCAAATATTATATTTAAGAATATATATTCTTGAATTAATATTTACAAAGAGGAAAATAAAAATTACAGTGAAAACTTTTTGGTATAGAATAAGAATTTAGAGAAGCAAAAATAAAATATGTTATAGATTACTAGGATAGATAAACAAAATGCAAAATGTTTTCCTAATGCATATTGTAAAGGAGGGAACATATCAGTATTAGTAATGATAGAAGACTGTATCTGTTACGTGTTGTTTTAATCTGCTAAGAACAAAACATCTCACAAATTCTTGCTTGCCTTATTAAATATTTCATTATGAAAAATGTAGCGGAATCAATATGGGGAATTCCAACTTGGGACACTATTATGATGAATAAAGAAAACTGAAAGTAGAAGAAAAATTATCTTTGGGAGTAAGTGACTATGTCATTTCTAAGTGTATTAAAACCAAAGAAATGAAGGCTGGATGTCACAAGATTTGCACACGGAACTATGAAAATCAGTAGGAAAACAGTGTGTCTCTACTGTTGACTCCAAAAATCAAATTGGCTTAAGAGATATAAAATAAGCTTAAGATAAGCTTCTGGTGGTAACATACCATAACATTTAGTATTTGGAAACTGATTATTGCATTGTAGTAAATGACATCATATACATGTATATATTTGCTACTATCTAACAGACAGGAGTGATATGTAATGCATGCACAATATATATTGTTAATTATTAGTTCTTTCTCCTTAAAGAATGATTTAAAACTATTTTTTATGTGTAGGTGCTCTCTTTGTCTTTGGCCTGATTTGTATCTAGCTCTTCTCTGATAAACCTGGTTATGTGGATTCTTTCTTCATTGTGTCCTGAAGTGTTTTATTTTTTTTTCTCACAGTAATATTATAGTGTGATGAATAGCGTGAACATTAATTTCTACATAATTGTTTAAAAATTTCACATATTTGAGCTGCATTTGGTCATTTTCAACTTTTAGATATAGAGCTCTATCAAAATAAAGTTTCCACAAGTGCAGCTTTCCTTCAACAAACATGCTGAACAATGCTTTTTCTTGTTCTTGGTCAAAAGTGTCTTTTTCCTGTTTGTGTATCCTCTTTATTTTTTGAGCTACTTGTAACACTGCAAGAATTATTACAGTCTATATAATAATAAAAAAGCAGACAAATTAGTTACTGTCCATTTCTTGGTAGTTATTTGGCCAAGTGATTACTTATATTACAAATTTATATTTTAGTGATCACTACCTGTAATTCTCTTATAATTACTATCTATAATACTTGAGCATGGCAGAAACAGCATGCTCATTTAATATTCCACCTGTTTTCACATTTCCCAGCCCCTTAACAATTATATAAGGCCATGTGATTAGTTCTGGTCAATGGGTTGTGAGTAGAAGGGAAATATGACACTTTCTGGCAAAGGTATAAAAGAGGGAGTACATGACCTTCTGGCCATCTGTTTCTCAAGTATATCAGACATGGTAGTCTCATTTGAGAGAGATAGCCACCAGATTGAATTTGCCTGGGTCACTGATTCACCTTACAGAAAACCTTTGCCCTAAAACAGAGATGGCAAACTACAGCCATTGGGTCAAATCTATCTCACACTTCTGAGAACAAAGGGCTGATTTAAAAAATATATATATGCATGTTCATTAACCATTATCCGTGCCTGCTTTCATGCTATCATGTCAGAGTCCAGTAGTTACTACAGAGATAATTAAGGCCTCAGCCTCAAATCTGACATTTTACTGAATAATTTACCAATATGCCTGACTTACAGTATCAATAGGTAGCATAGGATCATTCTTATATCTTAACACCAAGCAAGAACTAAGACTTTAATTTCATATAGTATTTATAAAATATTCTTCAATATATTTCATAAATGATCATAAAATTGTCTATTAAAGACATGTCTCCAGAACGGTATATTATGATTAATTTCTAAAGAAAAAACTCATTTTATACATCATATACAGAAGATAAAATTAAATAACAGCACCATCATTTGAATAAATCAGACAACTTATGCTACATATGAGATTGGATGCTCTTAAAATAAAAATTTCTCTGCATATTATTCTCCGTTTTGTTTTTTTTTGTTGTTGTTGATGGATATTTATTTTACTCATTTATTAATCCAGTGCCTCACACATACTAGGCAAGTGCTGTACCACTGAGCTATAGCCACAGCCCCTCTCTGTTTTGTTTTGATGCTTTCAATCTATTCTCACTATGGACTTGAAATAATTTTTCCTGTCCCATATGGGCCATCAGTAAAGGAGAAGGAGAACAAAAATATTCACTGACTTTAGAATCTATATATTTTTATTCTCCATATATTGAATTGGAGACAGGTTATATCTGAAGCAGAATTCGACAAATATTGCTCATCTGAATCATTTTAGAGAAATATAAAGAGAAGGACTGGATCATGTGGGTCATGTGTACATATTTATATTTTTTTGTGTATAAGTAATTATAATGTCTATGTGACATCAATGATAAGATACTACAAGGCTTTGCACTTGTTATCCATGACAATGGCTTTTTTAGAAGTAAAGATTATATAGATATTCAGGTTTCTAATGCACATGTCAGATTAATTTAGGAAGTTTTCAAGTATAAGTTAAATGCAAATTAAATGCATATTGATGACCATAAATATATTTTCCAAAAATACTTATATTTCAGATGATCTTAAATATATAATTATAGAAATTGAACTATTTGATTTTGTGGCTCTCTTCCATCACCTCTTGTCTACCTCATCCATCCTATACACATAAATGACTTACTTACATGTGTGCAGGGATTCCACACAAGAGCTGATTTATAGGTATGTTAATTTCTATTAAAATGTAAGCTCTAGAGGAATATAGTGTTAACATTTGAAATTTCTATTAATAAAGTAATTCTAGAGGAATATTTAATAGACATTTAGTAATACTATTTACCCTAGATACTCCATATGCTGATTTAAGAAAAGTGATGGACATGACCCAGACCCCTTTATCTACATGCTGGGAAAGTAAAACACCCAGGTGTACTGTTGACACTAAGCTCATCTCAAAAAAAATAAATAGACTAACTTATTTGGGGCTGAGTTTTATCACTTTCCCGTCTCTTTATTTAAAACAGTGATGCTGCAAGAAACCCTCAGCAATATTCCAAAAGAAGTTTTTCTGCTGTGTCCTTCCACCTTTCTTTTTCATTTTTTCTTTTCCCATTTTCTTCCAACAGAATGATTTTGGCCATCCAAAATTTTGTTTTACTTTATTTATGACTTCTTGAGTAAATTAATGCAGATAATACATAGATCTTTCATATAAGCACTTTCATAATCAAGCATCTTATAAAATCAAACAAGTTTTGGATTTGTGGACTCATGAAAGTTGCATTTACAGGTGATTTTTTCCTATATTCTCTGTTATGACCATTATTAATCCTCATAAGATGAAAATACTGCAAACAGTTCTAAACTATATATTATAAATATATTTTTATAAATATAAAGTATATTTTATAAGTATATATATTTTATAAATATATAGATATATATTATAAATATATTTTTATAAACATATTTCTCCTATACTGTACCTGGCACTCCTATTCTCAGTTTTGTTTTCTTTTCCTGAAAGTTTTCCAGTTCTGTTCTTAGAGAAATCACTCAGAGCTCTAGCCAGTGTAGCCAAGAATTATGTGTCATGAGAATGTGTAATGTCCTTTAATCCTCAGCTTCTAGATCAGTCACATGTGATTATTTGCTCTGACCTACATTTACATACATGTACACAGTTACCCAAACACACATATACACACTCCATACTCAGAACTTTTTCATCTGAAGTAGTAATTTTCATCAACCTCAGCTTCTAAATATAATCATGTAGGTTGTCGCTTTAATAAAAGGGGGGGAGGGAAGGGCCACGTGGCTTCTTGAGGAGTTGGAGTCCAAGAGAGATGGAGAAATGAGGGGTCCCCGGAACAGACGATATGGAGTCTCTCTGGACAGTGGCGTCTGAAGAGCCAATCTCCCCAGGCCCCGGGGTGTAGGTAAAAATCTGCTTTGCCCCAGAGAGACACAGAGATACCTGGGATAAGAAGGGACACAGCTGGGGCGAGGAAGAGCAAAAAGACACCGTTTATTCCAGAAACTATAGAAGCTTATATGCACTCTTGCACCAATCAGGTTCAAAGGTCACAAACAAAGGGGTGCTCTCTGGCAAGAGCACAGTCTATTAGCGTAGAATGGGGAAGGATGGAAGGGAAGGGTGGGAAGGTATGGAGATGCTCCTACAGTAGGTATCTTTGAAAAAAAAATCTATTCAGTTGCCCCTCTTAGAACAATTAACATGAAATTTCTAGGCAGTGGTAGGCAGGCATCGGTATCAGTGTAAGTTCCCCAATTCAAGAGAGCCTAATATGTTAGTATAATCTAGTGAATGTTTTCATATTAGATAAACTAACAATGACATTTAAAAATCATATCATAGCACCCAATAACAATTGAACATATAGTTCCTGGCCTAGAAACATTTAATAATCAAAGCTTTAAATGGATATAGTGAATCCTTCCTTTTAACTGAAAATAGGTGAATAGGTGATATAAACTCATTTTTAATGCATTGTTAATGTAAGTATGAAATGTGTTGAATTTATGTCAAAATCGTTCATTAATCTGTAAGTATTAGGTATGGTCAGGACCTAAGATGCCCAATTAAGGAAACTGGTCAGTGGAGCTGGGGCAAGCCAGATGTGATGTCACATGCCTCCTGTCAATCAGCGCGTTTTCCTGACCCATTCAGGAAGGACTCTGGCCTTCTCTTCCTGTTCCCAAGCCCTCCCCTTCCTGACCGGGTTTTCTTGAAATTCTCTATGCACGGAATCTCTGACGCCATTTCTCCCGACACACTCTGATGGACGGGGGATTTGGTCCGAGGGCGTGCATTCCAATAAAGCCTTGCCGAGTGTCTTAATTCATCTTCTCCTGGTTGTGTGATCTTTATAGTAAGCATATAAAATCCTTATGATTTGTGTTTTTCATTCAGGCTAAGATATGATTATAGTTTGCATTTATAAGAATATAGTGCAAGTAATGATTAAAATTATTTCTCATGTAATACATATATAAATGAACAATTTTTAGAAATAAGTTCAAATGCATTTAATTCCTTTTATAACTCTACATTGTGGAGTGTATCCTGAGAGATAAGCCAAAGTGTTGAAAGATGTCCATTACTGTATTATTTATGGAGCAAAATATATATTGTGAAATGTTTATTAAAAAGCTAAATATATAAGTCTAGGGAATAATTATTATTATGGTGTCAGTACTACAACCATTAATAATCATATATTTTATTGGAATTTTTGCATTTATAAAAGTTAAGTTATAAAAATCAGGATGATAATTGCTGAATATATTCAGTTATGTGAAAGGAATTTATGTTAAAGGAAAGAAATGTCTTGCTTTCATCTACAAGGCCTCTTGGAAGGCAATTCTATTTCCTTTATAGGTAAAAAAGAAAATCTTTTTTAATAAGGCAGTTTCTGAACATAGGAGCAAGAAGAAGCATTATTGTTTTTATTTGATTTTGTTTACTGCAATTTATTTCCTGTTTTATCTACTTAAGTTTAACATATAAATGATATCTTCCTCTAGAAATGTGGAAACCGGCCAAATGTCATTGAGTAAATTGATACATATTGTTTGAAATAAATGCTTCAGAGTCTTCCTCTCTTTAAAAATATGAGGAATACTAGATGTGCTTATGTCCTGCAGATATTCATGATTACTTATTTTAAAGAACAGGCAGTATATTTGGCATTTTTCCATAGGCAAAATTAAATTGTTTCATATCTTAGAATACTTTTGAATTAAATTAAAGACTAAGAAATCCTGACAGAATGTTATTAATGAAGTAGATTGCTACATCTTAGTAGTGCTATAAGGGTTATGAACAACACAGTATAGATGTTGATTTCCTTGTAACATCTTAGTCATTATTGTTTTAATTTCTCTTCAATTTTAGTGATTCTTGTTCAACATGATTTATTAGTAAAATTCTAAATAAAATGAGTTTTAAGAAAGCTCTTTTATAAAAGGAAGAAAAGGTGTGCATTTTCCTGAAATACAACGAACTACCATTGGTCTTTTAAAATTAAATTCTAGGAATTAAAATGCCAGGTCAAAGGGGCTAAAAAGATTTGAACAAGTCTAAAAATCTTGGAGATTTGTGAAGAAAAATTTAATCTTCACAATTTTATTGGTACTCACCTTATGTATCTAATTCTGAATGATCTCCAAATGTAGATTTTCTACCATTTGCCAAAATAAAGAATAACATATTAATAGTAAAGCAAATTTGGGTACAATATTGATTAATGCTATCATTCATGCACTGCCTTGAAAATATTTAGTTGCATGATTCATTCACTTCGCACTTAATCAGTCTGTGAATTATGTGACTAACCATGATAGGCCAACAGTGCAAATGATAAATTTAATGAATAGAGTTTTCTGATGCATTTTATCTTTCCAAGTACATTATCAAAAATGAAACGTTGCCTCTAATCCTAAGAAAATATAGTGTAACTCTTGGCAGCTTACTACTGGAATATTTTTATTCATGAGGGAACAGGGCAACGCTTGCCATTTAGAAAGTAATATACTTTTCTCTATCTGTGAGGTAAATTTGTTATCATATCTGTAATGGAAAGCAAATAACATGTCTTACCACTAGTTTACATTCTTTCTAGCCATTACCATAATTGAGGGCATTAAAATGATGGAAAATACCAGTGCGCAGAAGAACAGCAGAAGAGGTTGCAACATGAAGGGGAAACTGGGTTTATTGATGCCCTGGTGTTTTCTGGTTCATGTCTCTAAGAATAGGGACACCTTTCACATGTTCATTTTTACTCTTCCTTTTGAAAATGAATAGCCATTCCAAGTTTTGTAAAAATGAAACAGAACATACCACAAAGAGGTCAATATAGCTAATCAATTTCATCAATTTAATTAGCTGTAAATATCAGTGAACAGTATTGGATGATTATCTGAATTGACTAGGTTTAACTAAAGCTGATGAATCAGTATAATGGTAGTTTCATGGAAAATTAATATGATCAAGATGTAGATGGTAGAACTCCATATAAAACAAGTAATGACTGGTAATTTTTAGGTGTTACTTCATCATTGCATCATGCCAGAATATTACTGTAATAATTCTATCTAATTATATCTTTTAGAATGCATTGGAGTAATTGCTACATACTTGACATTGAGAATGGATGCATCCTGTATTCTACTGTGATTATATGCAGTTTATAGTTCACATATGTCTCTTATGCTCTAATTTGTGTGGATGAAATAGCCTCCTAATTTGTATCACTCTTGGAATACCTAACCAAGTTCATTCTTCATGAGTCACCCACAGTAATCTTGTAAACACAAATACAATCATGTTACTTTATGAAAATGCGCAATGTCTCATTATTTTAAAGGTCAAATACAAAAATCTCCAAGTAGACTACAAGTCTGTGTTCAGAAATCTGACTATACTCTGCTTATTAGTACCACCCACCTCTTTAGTCTCCAAGCTTTTCCTTACAAAGTTACAATTCGATAGATCAACCAGTCTTCTTTCACATAGAATTCTTAAGACATTCTGTTTCTGTCAACCTGTATACCTAACTTTCCCTGTTTTTTGAGTTCTACATGATGATGAGTTTAAGAGAAACCTTCTCTGATCCTCTAAACCAGGATAAATTTTGCATATTCACCATATTGTATTTGCATCTTCACCTATATTTTTCTTTGGGCAAAAGCTATCACATTTTAAATGATTTGTTCAGGTGTTTCTACTTGCTTTTAAGATCTGTGTTTCACAAGATCGTGTACATTCTCTTTACCTATTATTTCATCACCCTGTAATTTTAAGACTAAGAAAGCATACAAGAGCAAATCTTTTACAGAACTCATGTAGTGATAAAAAATATATATATATAAGCAAGTAGAAACTTAATAATTTGGTTGGTCATCAAAATACTTTGTACCTAAAATTTATATTTAACACAGCTATAGCATATCTATTTGATTCCAAGGTATTTCATTTACCCATTGAGGAATACAGTTTCATGCCCTAGGAAACAGTGATACTTTTACCTTGGTACTATGCTGATTAAGCTAAATCAGTCATTTGCAAGTACACTATCCATTCATTCATCCAGCTAACATTTGTTGATCACCAAATGCCAAAAGTGAAGGCTTAGCCATGCATTGTTGAGTATTGAGTCTTGTTTATGCTTAGCTAACTGTAGAGGCGGAGAGGAATCAGTAACAAATAATTTTATATGATTTTATAATTTTTCTAATAAAATCAAGTATGGGAAATATGGGAGATCTTTAGCTTTCTATCAATTGTTTTAGCATTATGAGTACATAGCCACAAAGCTGTTTTTACTCACATTTTATTGACAGGATAGACAAACAATTGTCAAAAAAATTGGAGGAAAATATCTTGAGATAAAAAATACAGTAAACTGTATTTACTTGCTTCATTTCAACCTCATCAAACTCATATCATGCATAACAACTGTCTTCATCATTTGATTTTCTTTCCACCCTCTGAATATTAGGAATATTATTCCCTACTTTATTATCTCTCCAATCTCATATGCAGGAAGTTTTTTTTTCCTGACACTAGCAGAAATTCAGGGAACTCTGCATGTTGTATAAGATACGATGCCTATATACTCATGTGTGTGTATTTTTTATTATTTATATAAAAGTTAAATTTTATCGAATTTGTATGCATAACAAGGAAATATTACCTGTTTTAAATATGCTAAGCTTCTTATTGAATTCTTTTCCTCAATACAAAAAAATTAACATACATTCAAAACATTAAGTGGAAATTTCAGGTGATTTTAAATGGTATTACCCTAAAGGAGTACATTTACCTTGGGCTAGGATGATTGGTTTATTTATTGACAAAATATTTCCCATGATGTGTTTCTGTGATCTTAACCCAAGCTAACATCTACTTGCTTTTTTTTTTTTGTTTTGCTTCCAACTAAATATTGAGTGGACATCTTTATTGAGTTGTTCATAATAATACCTAGGTGCTCTCTTTGGGATTTATAGCTATTTTAGAACACATTACTATGTACACATAATCTACATTATTCAGTTAAATATGCAATATCTTGAATGAGTACAAAGCATATCATCTGCCATCTAGTACCAATTACTATATTTATTTGCTCTTTCCAGACTTATGTAAAACTGTGTACTGTTTTGCTTAATTCAAGTCGATGTATGTCACCAACAAATTGTGAATGTTTTACCCCAGTGCTTACTCTGTCTTTCAGGTCATTTATTTATTAGTGTATTGTGTTTGTGTCCATATTTACAAAACTGAAAGTACTTAGGGGTTGGTGTTTTGTTTGTGCCAACATTTGCAAAACTGAAAGTACTCAGGGGTTGGTCTTATGTTTGCACTCTTAAGTTTCCTACAAGTTACTGATGAAATAATAATTCTGTGAATTTGTATTTTAATTTGATCAGTATGAAGGCAAAAATCCTTAAAGCAACTATTTGGATATGGTTGAAGATATGGCATCTAGGTGTCCTTATGAATGTGTATTTTGCATGATGTATACTATGATTTGGATATGGTTTTAGTGTCCCCCAAGAGTCTAAGTGTTAAAAACTTGGTCACCAGCGTGGCAGAATTGGAAGGCAGTGGAACTTTTAAGAGATGGGGTCTAGTGGGAGGTCCTGAGGTCATGAGGATCACACCTTTATGAGGGATTAAGGTAGTTCTCATGGAACACCTTGGTAGTTCTCAGAAGAATGTTATAAAATGAGCAAGATTAGCCCTGCCTCCTCTCTCAGACTTTCTGTTTGGCCATGTGATGCTTTTTCTTATATGTGCCATCCACCATTTGGTCTTCACGAGAGACTGAACCAGTAGAATACTGATCTAAGGCTTTGACCCTCCAGACCTGAGAACTAAATAAACCTCTTTTCTTTATAAGTACTTTGTCTCAGATATTGCATTATGATTATGTAAAATTAGCTAATAAAATAAAGAAAAAAGTCATAAATGTTGTTAATTTGTACTTTATAAATAAGAAAACATGAACATATGTTGAATTTATTAATCTATCCAATAGCTTTTCATTCATATTTTATTCATGAAACAAATATTTATTACATACCTACTATTTTTCAGCCATTATGTCAAATATTGACAATTAGTGATAAGCAAGGAATATGTGGACCTTGCTTTGTCTTCTAATGCAAAAAATAAACCCCAAACTCAGAAATTGTAAATTGAGATAAGTATAGAGAAAATATATATGTTTTCTTAAATCTTTTGACTAGAAATTAAAGATATCTATTGAATAACTTGTAAAATCTTAATTGAAAAGAGGACATTTAAGATAAAAATTAAAAGATGAGAAGCAGCCAGCCAACTGGAATGCAGGTATAAGTATTCCTGGATGCAGAAATATTATGTTAAATGGTCCTCAGTTAAGGGATTTTTAATATTAAATAAACTGAAAGGAGAATGGTGTGCCTAGATATTGAAAGTGGCAAATATTTGAAAGATGAGAACAGAGGGTGAGTTTATAGTCAAGTCAGTATAGCAATTTGAGTCTCATCTGAAAAAAAGAAAGATATATATATGTGTATATATATATATAATTTATGCTAACAACACTATATTATCTCAAAAGGAAAATGATATCTAGGAATAGAAAGATGACTCATGTTGATTTTAGAAAAGGAAATGGAAAAGGAAACAAATGAAAATGAGAAGGTCAGTTGGGAAGATGATTTTGTAACTCAGGGAAAATCATAGATGACTTTCAGATAAGAGGACTAGTGATGAAATATAACTTAATAAAATTAATAAGATAGCAATTACAGAAAATGTTAATGGATAAGAGGAGCAAACAAAATAGAAAATTAAAAATAATTACCAGATTTCTGACTTTAGCAATTATGTAGAAGGTGGTATATACTGAGAAAGACAATCTGACAGTAAAAAGTTGATAGATGAATTTGGGAGTTATTAAGTGGGGCAGTTTAGAGTTAATGAAATAAATGATTTAACTTTGAACATTTCACATTTGAAAAATGTTTTGTCCAGTTGAGGTCAAATTAAATCACCTGGATGTACACTTTTGTAACACAAAGAAGAAAACTGGATTGTGGTTATTTCAATCATTTAAATAAAAATATATATATATATATATTTTATATATTCATTTTTTATTTATTTTTATGTGGTGCTGAGGATCGAACCCAGTGACTCACACATATGAGGCAAGCGCTCTACCACTGAGCCACAGCCCCTGCCCCAATAAAATATATTTTTAAAATTTATTTTGTTACTGGAGATTGAACTCAAGGGCACTCAACCACTGAGCCACATCACCAGCCCTAGTTTGTATTTTATTTAGAAATAGAGTTTCACTGAGTTGCTTAGCACCTCGCCGTTCCTGAGGCTGGCTTTGAACTCCAAATCTTCCTGCCTCAGCCTCCTGAACTGCTGGGATTACAGGCGTGCACCACTGTGCCTGGCTAGAATGTATTTTCTAACATTTTGGTTTAAATCTACTATCTTATTTCTTTTTTGCACTATAAAAATTTTTAAATTACATTATACTATTTCATTTATATCAACAGAAAATTACTGTATAATGACTAACTAAAGCCTGATAGTGGTTTCTTAGGCCACTCGAAGACCTTAGAACACTTCAATATATTTATTCCCTTCCATATGTTATGTTGTTAAATTTTCATGTGTTTTACATGTGCACACATGTTAGACAATAATGGACTTCACTATTGTTTTCTACATTCAATATTCATTTATATGTACCCATGGATGTATCATTTTTGATTCTCTGCATTTCTTTCTGTCTTTATTTTTTCTGAGAATACTTTTCTTCTGCTTGAAGTAGTACATCAATATAACTTACAGTATAATCTGTTGGTGACAAATCTTTATAGTTGTCTGTGAAACGATGAATTTGATTTTCATTTTTAGAAGGATTTTTTCCCCAAATACAGAATACATCATGGTTTTTTATTTTCTTTTATTAAAAGTGTCATTTTACTGTCTTATTTTTTATGGAAATTTTAGCTGTTTTCTTTGTTTGATTGCTTTTTATTTATTTTGTTCTTTTTGTTATACATAGTAGTAGAGTATAATTTGACTTATTTACACAAACAAAGAGTATATCTTATTCTAGATATTAGGACCTCAGTCTTGTGGAGTTACATGATGGTGAGATGCACTGTGGCGTATTAATATACGTACATAAGAAAGTTATGTCAGAATTATTTCACTGTCTTTCCTCTTCATTTTCCCCCTCCTTTCCCTTCATCCTCCTTCATCTAATCTACTGAACTTCTATTCTGCTCCCCCCCTTGTTGGATGTTAGCATCTACGTATCAGAGAGAACATTTGACCTTTGGTTTTGGGGGATTGGCTTAGTTTGTTTACTATAATAATCTTCAGATCCATCAATTTTCTGGCAAAGTTATTCTTTTTTTTTATAGCCAAGTAATATTCCATTGTGTATATGTACATTTTCTTTATCCATTCATCTGTTGTAGGGCACCTAGCTTACTTCCATAGCTTAGCTATTGAGAATTGAGCTGCTAGAAACATCAATGTGGCTGCATCATAGTAGTATGCTGATTTTAAATCCTTTGGTATAAACTGATGAGTGGAATAAGTGGGTCAAATGGTCATTCCATTCCAAGTGTTCTTAGGAATCTCCATACTACTTTCCATAGTGGTTGCAGTATTCATTCCCACCAGCAATGTGATTGAAAATTTTCTCTGTATCCTCACCAATATTTATCGTAACTTTTATTCTTGATAATTGCCATTATGAATGCAGTGAGATGGAATTACACTGTAGTTTCAATTTGCATTTCTCTTCATTGATAGAGATGTTTAATATTTTTTATATATTTGTTGACCATGTATATTTCTTCTGTGAATTGTCTGTTCAGTTCCTTTGCCCATTTATTAATTGGGTATTTTTTTTTCTTTTTTGACATTAAGTTTTTTAAGTCCTTTATATATCCTGGAGATTAATGCTCTATTTAAAGTTTAGGTGGCAAAGATTTGTCTCTCATTCTGTAGATTCTATTTGTGCTCTTTTTTTTTTCCCCTTAAAACAGATCTGGGACTCAGGAGATCTTCATGCTCTTGAATGTTTCCTTTACTGTGAAGAAGCTTTTCAGTTTGAAAACATCCCATTTATAGATTCTTGATTTTCCTTCTTGTGCTTTAAGAATCTTCTTGATGAAGTCTTTTCCTAAGTGAACATAATGGAGTGTCAGGCCTATCTTTTCTTCTAGCAGACAGGAAATAATTAAGATTAGAGCCAAAATCAATGAAATTGAAAGCAAAAAAATTTCAAAAAAAAATTGGTTCTTTGAAAAAAATCAATAAAATTGATAAACCCTTAGCCATGCTAAACAAAAGAAAAGGGGAAAATATTCATCATGAAAAAAGATATATCACCATGGACACCACTGAAATACAGAGGATACTCAAAAACTATTTGGAACACTTATATTCCAATAAAACAAAATCTCAAAGACATTGACAAATTTCTAGATCCATATGACCCACCCAGATTTAACCAGGAGGACACAGAAAATTTAAACAGATCAATTTCAAGCAATGAAATTGAAGAGGCCATCAAAAGTCTACTAGCAAAGAGAAACCCAGACCAGTTGGCTTCTCAGCTGAGTTCTATCAGACCTTAAAGAAGAATCAAAACCAATCTTCCTGAAACTATTCCATGAGAAAGCAGTTGGTTTTACTGTTGCTTCTTTGAGGCAATATGATTGTTCTCTCTAGGTTTTAGGTATATTTTTTTCTTCACACATCCTAGGTATGATTTCCTTTTATAGAGGTTAAGTTTCTAGAGTCTCTTGTATCTGTGATTTGTTGTCTTTTGTCAGTATTAAAAAATTCTCAGTGGTTACCTTTTCAAGTATTGAATTGATCATTGTCTCGCCCATTTTCCATCATCTCATTGGAGATTTCACCAAGTTCCAGATGTTACATATACTGTTTTCTTCATTTTTTTCCCTCTCCTGATTTCAAGCGCTGTTTCTCCCATGTTATTTTTTTGCTTCTTTTTTAAGTCAAGCTAATATACTGAATTGGATTGGCAGATCAGATTTACACAAATTAGAGGATATACCCAGTATCAGGTGTTACTATTCATTTCAATAATGCAGTTAATAAAAAAGTTTAGATGTAGCTGAGACAATTCTAGGACCTCAGAGGTGGTCTCCATTACTGATGGGTACACTATGTTGGGCATGACCTTGAGGATTATAATACGATGTCTCTAAATGAGGGATATTGTACAACTGAACAATAATGTTATTTCCTGTTACATAAAGTCCATTTAAAAATTAAATATGGTTATAATGTCATTTTTCTAGAGTTTCTTAATTTTAATTTTCTAAATTATAAAAACTCATTGATTAACATCTATTTCCATTTTATTTCATCCACTAATAAGATTCTCCCTACAAGTCTATCATTATACTCTTTTTATTTTTATCATGTTACTTTCTAAAGATTTATCAGTATTTTCATGCTCAGGTCAATACAAATACTGCCAAATAGAATATGTTCAAAACTGTGGTCAATTAATTTACTATAATCAATATACAAATGACATGAATCTTGAAACCATCAGAATGTGAACATTTTTTTTTTTTTTTTTGGTACCAGAGATTGAACCCAGGTTTGCTTAGCCACTGAATCATATCCCCAGCCCTTTTTTATATTTTATTAGAGAGAAGGTCTTGCAGAGTTACTTAGGGCCTTCCTAATTTGCTGAGGCTGGGTTTGAACTTGAGATCCTCCTGCCTCAGCCTCCCAAGTCACTGGGATTACAAGGGTGTACCACCATGACTGGCCAGAATGTGAAACTTATACAAGTTTTTGCAACTTCAGTAAATCATTTTAACTGGATATTCTAAGAACAGTATATCTATGTGAGGAGCACATTAGAAGAATTGACATTCATTTTAAAGAAGCAATCATGGAAAGAAATTTTATATATCTACAGAAGATCATAAGTTTGAGGTGGCAAGATTGTGCAGCTTAGTTAGACTTATCTTAAAATAAAGTAAAAAGGGCTAGGAGTCTAACTCAGTGGTAGAGTGCTCACCTAGCATGCAGAAGACCCTGGATTCAATCATTAGTACAAAAATAAATTATATTTAGTTATGATAAGAACATTTAAAGTCCTCTCTTCTAGCTATTTTTAAGTGTACAATGCATTATTCTTAACTATAGTCATTTTACTGTGGCATAGCACACAAGAATTTATTTCTTTATCTAAGTGTAATATTTCACTTGACTGACCTCTCCCCATTTCCCTTGCTTTCTGCTCTCCCCAGCCTCTGGTAACCACTGTATTATTCTCAACATCTATGAAATATTAGCTTTTTTAGGCTTTATGTATGAGTGAGAATATGTGATATTTTTCTGTGACTTTCTATTTTAATTTATAAAACAAATTCATTATGTTTTCAGTGTTTGAGAAAGTGATGCATGAAAAAGACTAAATATACAATTTCTAATTTGATTTCATTCTGCTTGCAGAACTGATCTATTAGCTGACTTGTGATCATATAGCACAAAGCCTAAACTCTGAGGAACTTATAAACTTTAATAAATGTTTATTTCAGTATAGTCAAAGCATAGTGAATGAAAGACTGTAAACCTAAAAATGTTCCCACTGGGGCTTTGTGGTAGAAAATGTAAAATATCTAGGGGATAGCATGAAGACTCTTCTTTATGAGAAAGAGAATGAAGTGAAGAAATTAGGGAGCACTGAAGATAATCATTATCATTAAAATTAAAACCTTTTCTTTGGTATGGACTTAGGAAGAGGTAACAGGAGGTCTTAAGTTTCAGTTTTTATCTTCTGTCCTCCAGCTTATCACTCAAATATTACCTGTAATTTTGTACTTTTCTTCCTATATTCTATGTGTATAGCTATTTAAGGAATCGGGACACAAAAAATGGTAGGTTAGGGCATACTAGAAGATCTTGTTAGTGAAAAGTTATGAAGACATTGACTTCAATGTATGTAAGGATGAATTTGAATTAAGCAATTCAAAAAAGTGTATTGTTTTTCAGAGAAGGCGATTAAATCCCCAGCACTAATCTAGTGTGTGTGTGTGTGTGTGTGTGTGTGTATACATATGTATATGTATCTACTATATTGCACTTGTATAGCTCCAATAAGTTAACATAACCCTACAACAGATTTAATTAAAGCAAAATAAGTTAGCAAATAATTTTTACATTTATGGGTATACAGTGGATTGACAGTAAAGTATTTGATTTTTATGGCTCAGCTTAACTCTTTTATCCTAGAACTATTCCAAATGTGTAAATATAGACTAAAGCACTGCAATGTTTGAGGAAATAAACACTTAAATTCTAAGTGACTTCCCCTTTCCTGAAAATTATGTTTCACACATGTAGCATCTACCTAATTTTGTTATGAAAAAGGCACCCTTGTATGCTAAACTAGTCATCTTAAACTTTTAAAATATATTTTTAACCAATAAGAAAATTAAACCAAATCAATGGAAGATAAATTTATTTCTCAGAATTTTTTATTTTGCACATTTTAAAAAGATTTTCTTTCTCAAGTCCTAGCCTCACTTGTGAGTAGGTATACAGTACTTCTACAGCAAGCTACCAGGGCCAGAGTCAAGCTACCAAAAACCACATAGAGCATTTGTGTTTTGATCTTTTATTTTTCTAATATTTGAAAATTTTTCTACTTTTAAAATTTGAATGTCATTTTTCTAAGTTCAAAGTTAGTGTGTTCCTAGTAAAAAATGTTCCAAAACTAAACTAATGAAGTTTTACTTTTTATTTTAATAGAATGGCCTCTAACTATCAAACTTTTCATTCAGACATATCTACAAAACACATTCTTGATCTTCACCACAGGAGTCAATGAAATGAAGAGATATCATGACTCTCAGGAGACCTATAGAGAAACAGAAATTTTATATTTAGCAATACACTTTAGTTTATGTCTAACACTTTTATATAAGGAGGAGTTTAGACACATAAATGTCATAGACTGAAAAAACTTTAGCACTTTCAAAGGACAATAAATCGTGCTCAATTTAACAACCTGTTTTAGGGTAAAGCCAACATATTCTAGGTAAAGCTGAAGAACTGTAACAGTAAATCTTGTTATACCTGGTGTAATTTTTACAAAATGCACAAGTCATGAATAATTTTAAAATGGCCTTATACGTGGGTCCTTTTTGTTTAGTCTTGTTTTTTCTGACTTTTATGTATTTACAGTGATTCTAGATGATGCCATTGCCATGCGTATTTTTTGCTTTTTTTCCTCTTCTTTTTTTTTAATTTATTTTTTTGTAATTAGGTATACATGACAGTAGAATGCATTTTGATCCCTTGTACACAAACGGGGCACAACTTTTCATTTGTCTGTTGTACACGATGTAGAGTCACACCATATGTGCAGTCATACATGTACCTAGGGCAATGATTCCCATGCCCCCTAAAAACTACTTAAACAAGTCTTATATTTCAAGGAAATTAAAACTATTATGAGATTACACATTGGCAGTACTCTTGTTAATGAAGATTCATTTCATTATTTTTGTCCTATATAAACCATCATAAAATTCTATTACAAACATATCTATAAATAGACCACATTTTTCCATAATAAGCAGGTGAAGAGGTTAAACAGATTTCAGTGCACTTTAAACCTTTGAGCATTACTACTTTGTTGAAAGTATTTTCCTGAACTTCCAAGAAAGTTCTCTCATTTCTGTTTTTATCAACTCAACTGTTTTGTTAGTCTCGTTTAGCAGTGTTTCTGTTTGATATGTATATCCCTAAAACCAAGGAACACCTGAAAGAGTCAGCTTCATTTTTTTTTAACACAGAATACAGTGCCTGAAGCTGGCAAATTTGTAAAAATCCAGGGAGGGGGTATGGGGGAAGGAAGAATAGTAGAGGGAATCAGGCATTATTACCCTATGTACATATATGACTAGAGGACCGGTGTGATTCTACATCATGTACAACCAGAAGAATGAAAAATTATGCTCCATGTATGTATGATGTGTCAAAATGCATTCTATTGTCATGTACAACTAATTAAAACAAATTTTTAAAATGTGAAAAAAAAATAAAATGAGGATAATCTGAGCAAGGTCACGGTAGTAGTAGGAAACTAGAGGAAGAAAGGTCTTTGAAATGTATTTTTAGTGTGGGCTATCTTCTATTATAATTCTTGATGACTAGTTAATGACTAACATAAAATCCAATGAATACAGAAAATATCAAATAAAAAGTTAAAAATTAAAATTATAAAAAATATGTAACAATCCATAAAGCTTACATTGAATAAATCTATTCAATTTTCCAGAGTCATAAACTTTGTTTTTACTTGGGTCTAGTGTTAATTTTTTGGCCTTTGTACTACTTGCAGTTTTTTAATTTCTTAGACATAAATTATGTAAGACTGTAGGCATTATTTCTAGGATTTGAATAGGCTTTCTATCCTTTTTTCTCTCTTCCTCGAGCTCCCATTATATACTTGTTGATACTCTCATAATGTCCAAAGACCTTCTTTCGTTTTTCTTAATTATTTTTTTCTTTTCCTCAGACCAGAAAATCTCAATTGACTTTTTTAAGCTTATTCATTCTTTAATCTTCTAAACCAAATACACATTTTTTTCATTTCAGTTATACTTTTTAATTATAGGATTTCTACTTAGTCCTCTTAATCATTTTCATTTCTCTGTTGATGTTGCTAGAACATTGTTTTCATTCTTCCCTTTAATGGTTGGATATTCTTTCCTTTTGTTCTTTCAACATATTTGTAATAGTTGAAGTCTTTATCTGTTATATCTAACATCTGGGCTTCCTCAAGATAATGTCTACTCTATTTTCCTGAGTATGAGCCATACACTACTGTTTCTTTATAAGTGCTGTATTTTTTTTTTAATTGACAATGGGACATTATAAGCAATGTAATTGAGCTACAATGGAAGTGACTCTCCTTGATCCCTAGGATTTGCTTTGTTCTGTTTTTTGCTGTTCTCTTTGCTATTTATTTCGTTAGTGACTTTCTTGATTAAGTCTAGAATCTTTATTTTTGTCAACTGTAGCTGTTGAAGTAACTGACTGGCAGCTTAGTGGTTAATGATTTAACAGAGAGTTTTTTAAATGCCTCAAATCAATACATCTTCCCAAAGATCGGCCTTCTTTCCTTCTTTTTCTCTGTTAGTGGTTGGAATATGCCTTCTACTCCTTCATGTTTAACTCTGTCTCAGCCTTCATTCCCAGCTTATTATGCACAGCCTCATGGTCAGCCAGAAGTGAAAAATTAGAACCTTCTTAGATCTTTCCTGTTTATACACATTCATTCACAAGCATATGGCTTTCTAGATCCCCACGGAATGTTGGAACTTGAAAAAAACCTTCTATGAACATCTTATTCCCTCATTTTCTTTTTATCCTTTTGTCTATCTTTTTTACTTAACTCCAGTTGAAATCACAATACTGGACACTAGAAATGTTACACAGTTACCACTATTTTTTTTTTTTTACACACATTGATTAACAATCTTTCCTCAGTGAGTAGCCTCTGAGTCAGGTCAATAATGACAATACTCTAGGAATGGGTTTTTTGGGGGAAGTTCAAAATCTATTCTGCCCTCTTTTTTAATGACTGCTAGACTCCTGTTTTTCATAGCTACTGTTGTTTCAAAGACGCTGGTTTTCAAAGCTACTGGAGCTAGAGAGAGGAATATGGCAATTGGACATTTATAAATGTGGCAAATCTCACTGTTTTTGATGAGAGTTAAAAAGTTTTCAAGGTAAACATTTCTTAGATTTTTGCAACCTTTTCATTAATTTCCATATTTCTGAAAATGTTGTTTTTGATCATTTTTGCCTTTATTCTCATTACCTTTGTAGAAGAGTGAACTTTTGGAGGCCCTTGCTCTGCCATTCTGTAATTGCTTCTTTCCTGTGTATTTAGACTTTTTTATGTATTTTACATACAAGTTTTTTTATCGCATATATGATTTGCACATATTTTCCTCCATGCTTGAGATTTGACTGTTCATATCTTAACAGTGTTATTCAAAGATAAGTTATTAATTTTGATGATGTCCAATATATATGATGTCCAATTATTTAATGAAATAGATTGTGTTTTTGGTGTACCAAATAAGAATTATTTGCCTAACTAAGGTCTATTTTTTCATTTAGGACTATGATACATTTTGAGTTAATATTTACTTATAGTATTAAAAATATCTACTTTTAAAGATATTTAAAGATTTTTTAAAATGTGGCTATCCAATTTTTCTAATATCATATGTTAAAAAGACTATTTTTTTACTGATATGCATCTGTATCTTCATTACAAATCTGTCATTAATGTATATATGTGGGTTTATTTTTCATATCTTAATGTTCTGATCCATAATTATAGTGTATTTTCTATTTATTTTAATGATCTTTAATTTTTATTAAAATTTGTTTTTGTCTAATAATTTCTTATTTTTCACTACTGGTATGTAATGCTAAGTTCTTTTATTAATAATGATATTATTATTATAATATCACCTTCAATCTTGCTAAATTTACTTATTAATTCTAGTAAATTTTTCTTCACTTTTTAATAGATTCTTTGAAGTTTCTTTCATAGACAGTAAAGTTGCTTATGAATAAAAACTGTTTTATATCTCATTTTTCACTTAAGATACTTTTTATCTTGTTTTTTCCTTATTTCATTGTCTGTAATTCAAAATGTCAAATAAAAATGTTGAGAGGAGTTATTCTGATTACAAGGGAAAAACTTTAATCTTTCATCGTTAAACATGATGTTGGCTATGGGGTTTTCATAGACGTCCCTCATTGGTTTGTAGAATTTTCCTTCTCCTAGTTTCATGAGAGTTCTTATCAGGATTAGTCATTGGATTTTGTAAAAATATTCTTTTCTGCATCTTTTGGAATGATCATACATGAGTTTCCTTTTTTTTTAAAAGTGTTATTATTGTAAATCACGATTTTTAATGCTAGAAATTTTTTTGCATTCATGAAACAAACTGCATTTATGATATAGAAATATTTTATATTTCTGAACCTAATTCAAAAGTTTATTCAGAATTCATTTCTCCACTTCAAAGAAATTTCTTTTTTTTTTTTAAATATTTTTTGTTGTCAATGGACATTTATTTATTTATTTGTTTATATGTGGTGCTGAGAATCGAACCTAGTGCCTCACGCACGCTAGGCAGGCGCTCTACCACTGAGCCATACCCCAGCCCCCAAAGAAATTTCTAATTTCTACTTTATTTCTTCATTTAATATAGATTTAGTTTCCAAATATTTGTGGAATTTTCACATTCTTAGGAATTTTTGATAATTCTACTTAGAAAAATTTTTGGACACTTAACCTTTCAATTAAAACACTAATTAGGGCTGTGGCTGTGGCTCGGTGGTAGAGCGCTCGCTTTGCATGCGTGAGTACCTGGGTTTGATCCTCTGCACCACATAAAAATAAATAAAATAAAAATATTTAAAAAAAAACTAATTAAGGAGATGATTGGTTTTCCTTTGATATTTGTACTGATATTTAAGCAGTGTATTATTTCATAGCTATTTGAGTTTATTTAACTAGACACTTGAGCTAGTTTTTAATCCAGAATAGCAAAACTTGTTCATATGCAGAAAGAGATAAATCTAATTGAGGAAGCGATAAATTCTTTGAAAAACATACACACCACCACTGCTCTGATGTAAGAATAGGGAAAGTTGATTTATTTTATGTCTCTGTGAATTAGCAAACAGTAAGTTCAGTCTATGATTTCAAAATCATGGCAACTTTGAAGAATAACCAAAGCAATGAGTGATAAGAATATAGAAGAGCTGTTAACTATTTTGCTCCATGTAATTTCAAAATATGGCTACACTAAGTTTATGGCCATGCTTTCTTTTTTTAAATTTGTTGTTGTTATATATACATGATAGTAGGATGTAGTTTGACATATTCTACATGTATGGGGTGCACCCCATTCCAATTTTGATTCCATTTTTGTGGTTGAACATGACGTGGAGTTACACTGGTCATGTATTCATATATGAGTATAGGAAAGTTATATCAGATTCATTCTACTGTCTTTCTTATTCCTATCCCTCATCCCTTTCCTTCATCCCCCTTTGTCTAATCCGGTGAACTTCTATAGTTTCTCTCCTATCCTCCTTTGTTGTGGGTCAGCATCCACTCCTAGGCTTATACCTAAAGGACTTAAAATCAGCATATTATAACCACTCTTTCTTTTGACTCTCTTCCTAGATGGTGCTTGTCATTCTCCCTAGGACCTGATAATGTATTTTATCTGGTGAGAAATGTTTTAAATAATATATACTTTGCCACCTTAAAAAGATGTATATGTAAGTGAATATATTAGTGATTTGGCTAATGATTTTAGACAAATACATACCAAAGGAAATTATATCAAGAACAAAAGATAAAATAAATAAGAACGGTAGACACTTCTGATTAATTTCTTAGTCATGTGATTAAGATATCTAAATTCAGATAAACTGAAACTCTGCTTTTTAAACACACTAAAAGTTTTCATGTGCATAGATTAATAATGCTACTTTTACTATACATCAACTACACACAGTCTTGGTTTATAGGAAGGATTTTCTTAAAAAAAAAAAAAAAACAAAGAATACCTTTCTGACTTTATTATGCAAAAGCCATCAGACATTGTCAAGCTAAGACAATTGTCTTGATTATTTTTGGTTGTTTGAAGGATAAGTAAAATCTACCCAGACTAAAAAATTGTAACTCTTGGGAGGCAAGCAATTTGGTTTTGTAATGAAGTGTGCTTCCTCAAAAGGTGATTATAATGGAGTCTGAGGGGACAAGGATGAAAGCCTTATCTTTTATTTTTTAAAGTCTTTCATATCAGTAAGCTCTGGAAATGTGGTCAGATAGTCTTTGGGGGCTGAGGTATTCTCCAGTGAGCTGCTTTGATACTAACAGGGTTACATGTGTAGGACATGAACATCCTAGCATCTGTTCTGTCAGGAACTTTGTTCTTCATGTAAATCAAAGCTAGTGAATACCAGGATGCTGAATGGTCCACTGAAGAGCAGAGCTAATTTTTGCTGCATTGTCCTCTATCTCCAATCCTCAACCAAATATATTGTACACTAGATTTTGTGCATGGAAAATTTCTTATATGTTTTCAAACTGAGAAACCAATCTTCTATTTTCACTCACTCTGAGGATCCTAAGGTCAGTGTTTATGGGTGCATGTGAGTGTAAGTGTATATGTGTTTTCAGAAACAAGGTCTCCCTATATTGCCCAGGCCTGCCATAAACTCCTGGGCTCAAAGTGATACTCTTGCTTCAGCCTGCTTCAAGGCTGGGACTACAGATATGAATCACCATATCTGGCTAGACCTTTTTTAAAATTGTTTATCTAAAATTTATACCCAAAGAAAATTAACTTCCAATAATTTTTACTCTTCACTTTTAACAAAACATATTTTTCAATGGATAATCACCCAGACAATTACTTTTGGGGACACTGATGATAAATCAATATGAACAAATATAATTTAAAATTTATACTTGAAAAATAAAAGCATACATGTTGGAATTTTATTAGTAACTTAGGAAAAAATTATATGCTGTTTTGGTATCTACTTTAGTAAATAGATTTTTTTTCTACCACATTTTGCCTAAAGACAATTATTTTGTTACTTTTACTGGATTAAAGAAAGAGTTCAGGGGTTATTTTGAAAGCTAACTGGGATTTGAATATTGTCATGGATGAGATTAAACAGAATGAATTTTAATGAAGAAAAGGTTTTCTAAAAAGTTACGATTAGCTGATGAGGATATGGGCAAATGATAAGGTGCTCTGTGGATTAGGAGAAAAGAAATTTATAAAGATTTGTATAAAAATGTTATAAAAGATACTATGTTAAAGCAGGAATTTGTCCAATTAATAAAAATAGTAATACATACAACCTGATAATTCAGAGATTTCAGAATAAAGAGACTCGTTATGAAGGAGAAAAATGGTTGGTGCTTACCTTCTTATAATCAAGAGTGGAACAAGTCAAGAACAGAATTAGAACGTATTGAGGTATACACAGGGACTTCATTGAGAACTGAACAGTGTATATGCCACTCTTAATGGATCTAAATATTGGGTCTTCTTGTCATGTGAATGATACTGTTAGGAAAATATTATATGCAAACTAAGTAGATAAGTAATAACTAAGGCCAAAGTGGTATGTTATGTAACTCTTTATTTCAATGTAGGTAAAATTCTGTGGACAAGTTTAGCTGAGATTTGAAGAACAAAAAAGTAGATTTAGTTAGTAAATAAAAGGAAACTAACATGAAAACTACAAGTTTAAAACTCCTTGACCATTACTCAGGTATCTAATTTGCTAAAGGGATTATAGATAAATGACAGTAATAAGCTAAAATGCTTGTATATTTGTGTTGCCTCACTAATTCTACCTGGTAATCATTACTGCTTAAGAGGAACAACTAGGCCTAAGAAATTTGAGTTTATTCTCTTGACATTTTTATTAGCTTAGTTTATTAAAAAATGGGTCGTTTTACTGTCCATTTTTTTTCTCTGCTTCTTCCTACCAACTAGGTCAATTAAGCCTATCAAAATGAATGTTTTCCTTACATATTCTTCAAAAAATTGGAATAAGTGATAGAGAATGAAAAGGTACAGATATCAGATGTTAAAAAATTTAACTTTAGAAATATAATTTACGACATTCAAATTATTGCTAACTCAGGAATCTGAAGTGATGGAATCCAGGTTATAAGTATATTTTAGTTGTTCATGTTAAAAATGTTCCCTACTCACTGTAAAAAGATATTATGATCAAATTATGAGACATGATAGTGCAAACAAATATTTTTATGATCACAGTAGAACTGCACTTACACTTCTCTGAGGTAGTATGCACAAGTACAAAATAGGGAAATGCAAAACTTCATATCCCATAGCATCTGTGAAGCATTGTTCGTTTGCAGGGAATTATGCTAGAGTTAGGAAGTGAGGATGCAACAAAGATCTTTGAAATAAGACCCTAGATTATGAAGGAGCTTAAAGATGAATGCTGTAGTTCTTAATTCAGACATGTTAGAAATACTATTTAGAGAGCCAGTGCTACCACTGGATGAAGAAGGTGGCGAAGGAGCTTAAAGATGAATGCCGTAGTTCTTAATTCAGACATGTTAGAAATACTATTTAGAGGGCCAGTGCTACCACTGGATGAAGAAGGTGGCTAGTAGGATTACATCTAAAGGTATATTATATGAAACAGATCCTGGAAACTGTCTGAAAAAAACGTTTAAAGCTTTTTCTGTCTTCAGAAAGTTGTTACAGATGCTCCCTGATTTATGGTTGCTACATCCCAATAAATCCTTCCTATTTGAAAGCACTGTTTTGTATTTATATATCGTTTGGATCTTAACGGAACCCCAAATTTCTATTTCTATGTGTTAAAGGCTTGTTCCCTAGAGTAGCACTTTTTGGAAGGTAGTAGAACCTTTAAGAGGTAGGACATGGTGGCAGGCCTTTAGTGTATGCCCTCAAAGGAACAGTTGGACTATGACCCCTTCTTCTTTTCTTTCATTCCCTGGTGATGAGGTGAGAAGTTCTTTTCTACTGGAGCTTCTGCAATGATATACTGCTTCTCCATAGTCCTAAAAGAAATAGGGCCAACAGATCATTCATTGAAACCTACTAAACTGTGAGTCAAAATAAGCGTAGTAAGTTAATTATCACACATATTTTGTTATAGTAAAATAAATCTATAATACTAAGTCAAATTTATTTAATGCACTTTACATGTTAAACATGATAACTTAGTGACACAGTATATTGCTGTTAAATTTCTGATGCTTTAGGATAATAACCAAATTTCTCACTATGCTATACATTTATTCTGCCTTGCCAAACTTGTTTCTTCACACTATTTCTATTGTGAAGGTTTGGCATTTTCAGAATATTGATTTGATTAGTTACTTAAAGAGTCTCACACATGCTGACCTCTACATCCTTGTCTAGTGTATTTTGAACCAATACATTATTCTCAACCCTTCTTGTCTCTACCCAAATATTAGGGCATTGACTCCACAAAACTAGATCTGGTTCTTTAGCTACAAGTTCCAATTGCATCCTGTATTTTTTCATAGCAGTTCTCACAATGGAAATTTAGTAATTAATTGTGTAATTAGTGATTGAAAGTCATGTTGCCATTATATAATTCTCAGGAAATTGTATTAGGCCTATCTCATTCACCACCCCAATGTTTTAAGCAAGTGAAAGTAAGTAGAAACTATGAATTCAAGCAAGTGTAATGAAAATTTTCAGTACATTTGTTGCACAACGAAATTTAGTAAATCAAATTATCTTTTATAAAGTTATAATGAAATTTATAAAGGATAATAAATCTGATTATAACACATAATGACTTCCTGGGTGATTGAATCTTTATTCCTGTTATCCCCCTTAAGACCTCAGAATAGGTCCTTCTACCACATTGCAGTGGTGTCCAAAGGGCCATTCTGTATCCTATATAATGTGAATTGCATGTATTTAAAAAGAGTATTTTCTAGTGCAGTTTTAGGTTTGCAGAAAAATTAAGTGGAAGATAGGTATTTCTCCTATCACTCCTTTACCCTTGTATATTTCATATTAACCTGCTGTCAAAGTCTCCCATCAGAATGGTACATTTGTGACACTTGATGAAACTACTTTGATACCTCATTATCACCCAAAGTTCATAGTTTACATTAGAGTTCACTCTTGGTGCTATTCGTTCTGTGAGTTGTGACAAATGTGCAATGACATATATATGCCATTACAGTAAAATACAGAGTATTTTCACTACTCTAAAAATCTTCTATGCTCTACCTACTCATCCTTTTTCCCCCTTAACCCCTGACAGCCACAGATCTGTTTACTGGCTCTATAGTTTTACGTTTTTCAAAAGGTCATATATTTTGGAATCACACTGCATGCAATCTTTATAGATCGTTTTTTTTTTTTTTTAAACTTAGTCATATGCACTTCAGGTTCCTTTGTGTCTTTTCATAGTTTGACAGCTCATTTCTTTTTAACTCTGTCTACACTTAATCCATTTTCCTAATGAAGGACATCTTGGTTGCAGTGTTTTTTAATCTCTATCATTTCTTTTTAGTTTTTTCTTACAATGCTTCTGTCTCTGCTGACATTGCTCATCTGTTCTTGCAAGCTATTTTATCTATTAGAGTTCTTAACATAGTATTCATAGTTGCTTTAAATTCTTGTTTGATAATTCCCAGATTCTTGACATATCTGACTTGGTTCTGATGCTTGCACTGTCTCTTCAAGCTGTATTTTTCCCTTTAGTATGCCTTGTAATTTTTTCTTGATAACTAGACATGATGTACTGAGTAAGAGAAACTTCTAAATAGACATTTAATAATGTGATGTGTAGATGTGAGGAAGCAAACATACTCTTTAGTACTATGATTTGGTATTTTAGTGAATTCCTGGCTCCAGAAAGTGGAATTCTTATGTGCTTTGTCATTCCTGTCCTGCCAACCTTTAGGAGGGTCAGAATGGCTAAAGCAGATTGGATGGGTATAGTTCCTTTTCCTCAGGTAGGTTAGGCTCTGAAAAACAATAATAGTTTAGTTTCTGTTAAAATGATTTCTCTTGAGGGCAGGCATTGTTACAAAGAACATGTAGTGGGGTGTTTCAAAATGTTTACTATTTTCCCTCCCTGTATTACAAGCAAAAGGAGATTTTTCTTCAATATTCACAGTGAGAGGCATTAAAAATCATAAAAATGATTGTCCTTGTGACCAGGACACCCAGAGTTTCTTTTACCCCAAACATGTCTCTGTTGAGCTTCTGGAAATTCATAAGGTACAGTTCAGGATTTTCTACCTTGCCACTGGTCTGGCAGAGGTTTCTGCTCATGGGATTTTGCTCTGATAAGCTGAGATTCTCTATTTTCACCTGCCTGTTCTCCAAAGTATGGAACAGTGACATTACTTCTTTGACATACCTAAGAAGAGTTGTTCACAGCATTTTTCTTGTTGTGAGGACAGAGTGTTGGCTTATAAGCTCTTCACATGCTGGAGCAGAAACTGGAATCTTTTTATAATGTGTGATTTAAAAAAATACATTGAAAAATTGTGGAGATGGATGCTTTTATATGGGCCAGGTATGATTCTCAGTACTTTATCCATTTTAACATGTTTCAAATTCAGAACCACTCTAGAAGGTAGTTATTGTTATAAATTCTATTTTATTGGTGAAGGAACTTAGGCACAGAGAGGCTAAAGAATTTTCCCAGTGTCTCATAGCTTATGTTATGACATAAAAATATGAATCCAAGCTGTTTAAATTTGATCTGTGCTTTTAGTCTGCACACCACTGTTAATTATATACAACTATTTACATTCTTTCTTCCCTTTCTCCTTTGTAAAGAAGCCTAATTGAATTCAGGAATCCAACTGTCTCAAAGTGATCAAGTCTTTGGAATAGGAGAATAAAAAGGAACAGAATCATACTGTTTTAACTGATGATGGTGTTTATATTTTCTTCGATTGAGACTGCTTCAGGCATAGACATATTAAAAAAAACTGGTCAAATACACATGAAAGAAATTCTAGGAGATCTCTGGAAATGTACTTCTTTTTCTACTGTACCTTATCATGTCTGGATATTACATATGGAATTCACATATGCAGCCAACCTCGTGAATCTAGGAGGTTATAGTTGACATATTGAGATTGGGAAGATTTGTAATATGAAAAGAATCTGAGCTTCTGATTATATTCCTAAGCTTTTGAAAAATTTGCCTAATTCAGGAACCGGATTTATGAGTTATTTTTATGTGAGACTATAACATTTCCCAACTGTTGAGAATATTTTGATAGGGAGTTTTTCATAACCTGCTGCTGAGTATAACTATGCAAAAATCAACAAAACAATGGATGAATTTAAAATAGTTATTTCAGAGTTATACCTTTTGCCTGTCAAATAGTACTTGCTACTATAAGATCCAGAAAATTTGGTCCCCAAAACAAAACAAACTGCAGAACATTTGAAGCAGTATTTTAGGGGAAATAAAAATATGCAATAGTTAAGAAGGTAGAAATTGAAATCAGACTCTTTTTTCAATTTTTTGTTGGAACACTTTCAGATGTTTTGACCTTAGATTGGTTAATTTTTCTAAACTTCGGTTTCTTCACAAGGAAAATAGCTAGTTAGTAGAAATACCTCAAGATTACTATGAGGGTTAAACAAAAGAAGCTATATGAAGTTCTAAGCAAGTCCAGAAATGAGGCATTACAAGAACTAAATAAATGTGAGCTGTCATAACACTTTGATTGTATGAGTTACAATATCCCTAACCATTTATTCTCTTCCTTATAAGATAGTCATATTCACACAAGGGAAATTCACACTGGAGTAAAATTGGTTCCAGTTATATTTAATAAGTATGTTTAACATTATCTGTATAATTTCAAGAGAAAAAGTTAGATTTATTTAAACAAAATCACCTTAAAATAAGTATAGATTTTATAATTTGCTTTTTATTCTGTTTGCTGATTTTCCAGTTTCATTATAGAATAGCAAGTATTTATATGATATTAATCTTATGGATAGTATTTAAGTGTTCAAAAACTTAAGTTTTCAGTTTATGCTAGGTATAGACTTTTGGAGGTCAAGATTCTGATACCTTGTATGTTCCTTTTTGTTGATTATTAGAGATTAATTTAGTAATGAAATATGCTAGCATAGCAATTTTAGTATTTGACAATGATATTTACAAGTTATAAATATGAAAGTAGATTTGCCATTTTCTAAGATCTTAATCGGTCCCTTGCTTCCCTTATAACAAGAGTTTAAAAATGTATTTTCCCAAGACTCTTATTCATTTATTTTCTTAGTTTTTTTTCTTTTAAACCATAGAGCCAGTGATTCTCTCTGATAGCCTTTCTTCATTTTATTCTTAATAATGACTCTTTGGGGAGCAATGCTATAGGGAATGAGATTGATCACCCATCACTGCTGTTGATGTGCTGTTTAACCAAGCCGGTGAACCATACACTGTCATCATACAGGGTATCAAATCAACAGTGTGTGCCATGCTGCCTACACTCCTGTACACCTAACAATAATGATAATTCTTTTAGTTCATTAAACAGCCCCCAAAACTGCCAAGTAAGTTATAGGATAAAATTATTTCATGTGATTTTGGGGTAATCTTTGTGAATAAAGAAGTTAGAAAACTATATGCTGAGTATATGCCTTTCTTATTTAGAATGTTATTTGTTCAAATCCAGAATTTAGGACATAATTAAAAGAAGAGTGTTTGTCTTAGATCTAAATACATGATAATTTTTAACAGGTAATTTTCAATGGCAATGTCTTGTATTCCAGTCACTACCTGAAACATGGCAATTTATTTAGCCATTTATTCACTGTTTTAAAATTCTTCTTTGATTTTATGTCATGTTTTTGTTTACTTAAGATTTTGAGAACCGTTTTATAAAAGATAAATATAAAATTATTATGTTTATTGGTTAATCATTGTATCTATTAATATTTTGGTTCCCAATGACACTGTCAGATTTTCCAAGACAACATCCCTATTGTATGTTTATGTCTTCTAGTGGCCATACCTTACACAATAATTACATCCTGGTTATATGTTTCAATTTTTACCCTATTTAAGTATACAGAATTTAACAGACTTTTCTCAAATACTTTAGTATTGAGTTTGTTATTTTACAGAGAATATAGTTTATAATGTAAATAGTCAACAGTCAATATAAATACTTAATTCTATTCTCAGATAACTTTTCATCTATGCTATTTTCTCCAAATTTGCTTTGAAGAGTATGATTTTAAAACATCAATTTTTTAAAACAGATTAGTAACATTCACCTTTTACATATCAGAAAAATTTGTTGTCAAAACCAAATTTCTATACAAAACCAAGATTTTTGTTCATACTATCTCAAAAATATTCAAAGGTTAATAGTGTTTTAACATTATACATATGAGAATAACAATGTCAGTTCACAAAATGAAATGATTATATTTTAATATTGGATGTAATCTGGAGGAGTTTTTATGAGCCTTTTTTTAAGGAAAAACTGAAGGGAGTTTTTATAATCTTGAATATTAAAGAACTAATCTTCCTTTGTAAATAAACATAAGCACATTTTAAGACAATATATAATGTCTTAACATCTCTCACATTTAAATGAACCCCACACAGTTTTTTGCTTTCTCTGCTTCCCTATCAAAATTGATTGCTTTCTCCTTCTTGACAAGGTCTCTGTTTTTGTCTTTTTGTAACTTGTATCTTGGTTACAAAATGAGTGCTTGAGTCCTAATAGATAATAAAAAAATTGGATAAGAAAATGAATTAAGTAAAAAAAACCCTTCATCTATTATTCTGTGTGTGTTGTGTGAATTTTAGAATGTACTGGATAATATTCTTGGAATGTTTAACAAATAAAATAAATATAATAGGATATATAGAAAGTAATTTATTTGAGTTTCCTTGCTTTATAAGTGTGCTTAGACATTGACAATATTAGTGCTTTTGAAGTCACTACAGGCAGAGATCTACTAAACCTTATAGAAAATCTTTTAACTTTATATGTGCATTATGTGAGGAAGCTTAATGAAGAAGGAGGGAATATAAGAAAGAATAATATGCACTTTAATAAATCATATATCCTTGTGCTATTTAAATGTTTCTTCAAGGTTGATTGAAACTTTAACCTCAGTCTCAATAAAAAAGAAAAGCTTCAAATTTGCCAGACCTTGAATTTTTACAACACTATGTTGAATTATGCAGTGATCAGTCAATTATTCATCTCCCTCAGCCTGAGATAGCTGTGCTTTGAAAAGCATGCAAAAATGGGGCTACAGAATGTGATGCTGTGTCAACACATTTCACTCAGGATTGCTTACAAGACAAATTTTTGTTTCAACATTGATTCTAGTTTTCTTGATGTTTGCTTCTAATAAGGTACCTGTTACAAATCAATTTCAGTTTGCATGCTTTAGTTTCTGATTCAGGATGATACACTGCCAAAATGACATTACTGCCTTTTCCATAGATTTCTGCACCCATGTGAGAAATAGAAATCTTTCATAATTGAAGGTAATCTTCACATAGGACTGCGGAACAAGCCTACTTTTCTGCTAATAGAAGAAGCAAGAATGAATGTACTAGTTCTGTATTCCAGAAGAAATTTATCTGTTGGAATTGGAATTTTTAATATTTTATCAATAAAATAAATGGAAAGAGGGATGCAGAGATATAAGTTTACTGGCCTCTAATATGTCTATTTCAATGAAAGTATTCTACTTACGAAACAGAATAAGGACAGAAACATCATATCAGTGATGAAAGTCACTGGCTTGGAATTTGAATACTTTATTCAAATCACAGTTTTACCTTTTGCTAGCTCTTTAATGTAGAGCAAGTAGATTTCTCTTCATGAGTCTCAGCTTCTTCATTGTTAAAACAAGTAAAGAAAACTTAGTTCATAGGTTCACTATGGAGATTATATAGGAAAAGCTATGCTAAGTATTTGAAGCACAATATTTGGCTCAATGTGAGCACTCAAATTTTTATCTGGTTTTATTAACTGCTTGTCAGAGTTGAGAAGTCAAAGAATTACATGAACTATAGGACACAAACTTTGTAAAACTAGTAAGTTTGATAAAATACTTTGTCCTAAATCATTAATGAGTACTTGCCAAAATTCTATTTCCAAATTTCTTTAGCTATTTGAATTTAATAGTGGGTATTTGGCAGTGGAATAGTATGCAATATTAGCTACTTGCTGTGATTGTCCATAGTGACAGCTCTATCTGTCTCATTGTTCCCATCAATGCATTTATCTTGCTTTGTTTTTATAAGCTCTTTCCAGCATAAGTAGAACATTCAGAGACCCAACATGAATTATGGAATTCAAATCTCAGTTGATTCCCTGTTTAAAGTTAATGTATCCAGGCAGTTCAAAGTTGACAGTGGAATTGCCCCACATATTTAAGAAAAGATGGCTAAATGGAATTGAAAATTTGGGAACTATTCAGTTCAGGTACAATGTGGCCCAAAACTTTCATTTTAGCATTAAATATTTTACAAGGTTGAGTAGGTTAAACACAATATTGAAATTTTTGGTTATTGTCAAAATGTTTATTCATGACTGCAGAATAACATACAACTTATTTCAGAATTAGAAAAGAAAGTGCTATGACCAAAATACCTAACATGAATAACTTAAAAGAGAGAAAGCTTATTTTGGCTCACGATTCCAGAGTTTTAGTCCATAGTCAGCCAAGTCCATTCCTCTGGACTCAGGATGAGGCAGAATATTATGACTGAAAAATTTGATGGAGGAGCACATTCACGGCAACCAGAAAATAGAGTGAGAGAAAAGGGATAGGGCTGCAGGTAAGATAAATCCTTCCAGGGCAAACCTCCAGTGACATATCTTCTCCAGCCATGTGCTACCATTTTACAGTTACTACCTAGTCATTCCATTCAAACTAAGACTAACTAATTAGGTTGTAGCTCTCATATTTCAGCCATTTCACTTATAAACATTTCTTCATTAGCACAGGAGCTTATGGGGGAAACCTTATATCCAAACAAAATGATTATACCCCTAAACCCCAAAACCTCCTTTCTGTCTTCAAGAACATCATACTGTTTATCAGTTTCAGCATTACCCACAAGTCCAAGTTCAGTCTCCTCTGAAACTCAAGGAAAATTCATGGCTGTGAGCCTCTGTAAAAATCAAAAGCAAGTTACATATATTCAATATACAGTGGCTCAAAGTTAATATTCCCATTACCAAAGGGAGAAACATATAGAAAGAAGTTATGAGACCAAAACAAGACAAAAAATCAGTACAGCCCAAAAAAGTCTCACCACTTTGCTTGTGACTCATGCATGTAACATCTAGGACACGTCTGTGGTTGTGCTCTCCAAAAGGCTTGGGAAATTCTATCCCTTTGATCTCTCTTTTAGACTGGCTCTCTCCACAGTCAGGAGTTTTTCTCAGCAGACACTCTGTGTTCTTGGTCTCTTAAGTGCTTGGGTTTCCATTCTAGCTTTGGCTTCACTTTCACAGCTTCATCTATCACCCTCTCAGGGGCAGCCCTCAGGGACTCTTGACCCTGCTACACTTTTCCTAGCCTTCCAGGCCTTCCTTTGAAATCTCAGTAGAAGCCTCTATGAAACCTTAACTCTAGCACCCTACATAACTAGTATCATGTGAATGATGCCAAGGCCTTCCACTACTTTGCACAAGAGCTAGGCCTCCTGAAACAACAGCTGCTGTGGTTTCTGAGTGTATGCATGACTGAGAATGGTGAAACAATTTCTGAACACCCCCTCCCCTGTGTGCAAGCAGGAGGCCTCCATGATTGTTTCTCAAATGAATTTTCCCTCACATATCCTTGAGCCTGCAATGGGTATGATTTTGCAAATTGCTAAGATGCCCTCAAACCAACTTTCATATTGCTCTGTGCAAAGTACTTAGCATCTCTTTGAGATCTTTAATCTCTTTGAAATTATACCTTCCTGTCCTAAGTTTTACATGTACTTTTCTGACCAAACTGCAAATTAAAAGAAAAAAACAAAAACCCAGTTCTCCTTCTTGCTTCCAGTTCTTACAGTAAACCTGGATAAACTCTGCCAAAAATATACATGCTTACCATGTGCTTTGGTGCTTTTTAATTTTCTCTGCCTGATTAAATTCATTTACCACATTTAAGTTTAGCCTCTTGGAAAGTCTCAGGCCATGAGATAAATATAGACAATGTTTTTATCAGAATGTAACATGAGTGGCACCTAGTTCAATTTCCAATAGAGTTCTCATTTCCCTCTGAAACATAATGAGCAGAGGTTTTACTGTCTGCTTTCTGATCTTCTGAGTTCCCACAAAAATTTCCCATTAAACTACCCTTACAACATTCAAAAGCCTTTTTTTTTTTAATTTTAATTTTTTTATTTATTTTTCTCAAAAGTTGAATTTAAATACATGTTATCAAACATAACAGAAAAAAAACAAATTTTCAGAAGCTGTACACACTATTCACTGAAAATATTTGTTGAGGCAAATAGAAAAAAAAATTATTACAATCATAATTTTTCTAAATTTGCACAAAATTATAAGCAGATT
>PVHX01016915.1:0-41647 GCA_004024805.1 Geosciurus inauris | reverse complement strand
ATTCTGTCCCTTGACTACCCCAACAGATTTCCTGAGGTCTCCACCCAAAGGCCTTCTTGGTATTACTTTGCATTTCCAGAGGATTCGTGATGCTTCGGGGTTGATTTTATTCTCAGACCTTTTTTTCTCCTGCACCTTCTTGCATAGGACAATTGTCAATGTCTTCATCATGTTTTTTACAAATTGTGCGGCCCATGTCCAAGTCCATTAAAAATATCATCGTCCATGTCTGTCAAGAAGAAATGATAAAATTAGCAGCTAAATATTTGCTTTTCATGAATATAAAATAAAAAGACAGAGAACCAAGTAGAAAAGAAGGCAAATACAATCTCCGTGAGTCAACAGAAATGTGTCCCTAAGTGAATTTAAGACTGGAGTCTTTCCTCAGTACTCATCCCAATGACTTAGATCTAGTACTACATAGGGTGATAATAAGTAGGTATGCAGGGTGGGGCACATTCGTACAATCACAAAATGACAGTTCTCAAAAGTATAACTAAGAAGCACCAGCCAGAAACAGAGAAGGCCTGCTGAGTGACTCCTTTGGCATAGAGTAAGAAAACAGGTAAGACTAAGCCTGCTATTAGAAATCAGAGTGGCACTCTCTCTTTAGTGGATGGAGTCTAGACTGGATCAGGGAGTGTTAGAGGCCATGAATGTTGTTCTCCATGTGGGGGATGACCACATGAAATTGTTCCTCTTGCAAACATTCTTTAAGGTGAGCACATATGTGCGCCATGCTTCTGTGAATGTTTCTTAGGCTTCTGTAAGAAGTTTTGTGTGTGTGCTTGTGTGTATATGTGTGTGTGTGTGTGTGTGTGTATACATAAGTATTTAGTTGTCAATGAACCTTTATTTAATTTACTTATTTATAGCTCTATCACTGAGCCACAACCCCAGCTCTGTAAGAAGTTATTTTAAAATGAATTATTTCCTTAAATAGAAGTCCATGAAAACTCTGAAATCACCCAAAGATAGAGAGAAAATGAATCCAGCTAAGAAATCCTCTCAGAGTGGAACATACGTCTCACTGGACTGACTTGGAAATTGTCTAAAACCTGACTCAGTCAGGGGCTCAGTATTTCATGCAGATGAATGATACCCACTCATGCCCAACATACACCAACCAGACACTCACATGCTCATTCCCCAACACAGACCATCAACACTCACACATTCATGCCAAATACTGTAACAGTTACTACCAGTTACTGTCAGTGTGCAAACAACAACACTCACATGCTTCTCTCATATCTGCCCCACCCTCCTTGCTTGGACTCTACACCCTGAACTTGGGCTCCAAGGCTGAGCAGAAGTAGCAGCAGTAGATGTGGTGGAGTGGTTGATGCTGAGGGTTCCTGTGGATTTCAGCGCCTAGAGCTGAGATCAGTCCAAGGAGGAGGCATTATGAAGAGAACACGAAAGACTGGGGAAAGTGTATCCCTGAGCAGGATAAAGGGTCTGCAGACCTTGAGCTGCAGGAGAATGTCACAGATGTGAAACCATCCTGTCAGTCCCTGCTGACATTTCACCTGGCTCAGGTTTTTTAATGGGAGACAATAATACTCTGGGTATGGACACAGTGACTGCTACTCACCTTTTTTTGGGCTCTTCCAACCTCTAGTAACCTGTATATATTCTCTTCCGTGTTGCCGTCATTGAATTGAGCCACAGCAAACTCCACTGATGCCACAAAATAATCCAGATTCTTACTAATGTCTACAAATTCTTTTTGAATGGTCCAGATATGGGTCCCCAGCACAATGAGTCCCATAAGCAGGGGCAACTTCCACAACATGGCTGTAGCACTGGGGGCCAGGAATGCATGGGTGGAGAAGGAGGTGACGGCTATAGCCCGCGACACCCTCCCCAGCTCAGGATCCCACATTAGCCCTGCCCACCAGAGGCTCTGACTGCCTCCTTCTCGCCAGCACCTCTGTCCGGCACCCCATCTCCAATCCCATGCTTTGTCCCTTCTGTAATCACCAAGCAAAAGGCAGAAACAAGGTCACATTTTTCTCCCTGGGCAATAAAGCCTTGAACCCATATAAGGGCATGCATGTAAAATACCTGCCTGCTGCCCACATATCTCCAGGACTCCTTCCAAGAGGTCTACCAGAGAGCTCCTAGGGCAGCTCCTATCTGCTACTGCAGCTTCATTCCTGGGGGCCTGGTGCCTGCCTTGCTTGCCCTTGCACAGTGCAGGCAAGGATGGCCAGGGTCAATGGAATTCCTGGGAACTCTGATAAGCCCATTCCTGGGCAGTAGAAGTGGTTGCCAATTCTGTTCATGACCTTGACTAGGGCCCATACCACCAGCTGGGCTGAGAAAAGTACAGGGTGTGCAGCCAAGAGTGATGAAGAGTTGGGGGTGGTGGGGATTTATGAGAGGTCATCTTCCCCATGTCCTACCCTCCCCTGCCAGAAGGTACACTTGGCTCCATCCTCCCTGTCTATTGTGCCAGTTCTTAGCTTTCCCTCACTTCTAAACATTCTCGCAGATATCTTTTTCTGACCCATGTATTGTTTTATTCTCGAATAAAACAAAATCAACAATTAGTTGATTTTCTAATTGTCTTTTATTAACTTTTAACTGAAGTCCACTGTGTTCAAAGAACATCCTTTAACTTCTCTTCTTTGACTTTTGTTTGTTTGGAATATGACCAATATTCTCTACACTTTTCAAAAAGAAAAGTGTATATTCTGCATTTTTAGGTGTTGAGTTAGATATCTACATAGAAAGGCCATTTTGGCTTTTTTTGTTTTTTCTTTTAAATTTTATTTATTGTTTTAGTTGTAGATGGACAGAATATCTTTATTTTATTTTTATGTGGTGCTGAGGATCGAACCCAGTGCCTCACGTGTGCTAGGCAAGCACGCTACCACTGCGCCACAATCCCAGCCCCTTGTTTTATATATATAAAACTAACACACTCTCTTGCTTTCTCTCTCTGTCTCTCCTCTTTCTCTCCCCCTCCTTTATTTTTATTTTGTTTTATTGAGTTCTTTGGTAGGGTTTAGCTTTGGTTTTAGTTTTGGTCACTTTTTCCGCCAGTTATTAAGGAGTCAAAATCTCTGTGGGTTTGGTTGTGAATTTGTCTCTCCTTTTCTGACAATTTTGCTCTCAATTTTTATACTCTGTGAGTATAAGTGTTTGTACAAGTAGAACTGTCATAGCTTCTTGGTGGCTGAACATTATCTCACTATGAAATGTATCTTTAGGCTGGGGTTATAGCTCAGTGGTAGAGTGCTTGCCTAGCATATATGAGGCACTGGGTTCAATTCTCAACACCATGTATAAATAAATAAAAATAAAGATGCAAAAAGTGAGAAATGTATCTTTAATGTCGAGTAATGCTTCTAGCTCTGAAGTCTACTTTGTCTGATATCAGAGTTAAGTATATCTACATTGCTTTGATTAGTGTTTTAATGATATGTCTTTACCCATATTTTTACTGTTAAATGATATCTTAGTTAATATCTGTCTTTGCATTCAGTAAAAAGTGTTTTCAAGGGGATATAGCTCAGTTGGTAGAGTGCCTGCCTCACATGTACAAGGCCCTGGGTTCAATCCCCAGCACCACACACAAAAAATAGTGTTTTCAATACTCTGTTTTTTATTTGGAGCATTTGTTCCATTTCTAATTGCTTGTGTTACTTATAACTAATATTACCACTACTGCAATATTTGGGTTCAAATCTACCATATTATTATTTGTTTTCTATTCATCTCATTTGTCACCATTTCTTCTTTTCTCCTTTCTTGTATTGCTTTGAATTATTCAAGATCTTTTTATTATTCCACTTCTTTCCCTCAAGTCTGTTAGTTACCCCCACCCTCAATTTTACTCTTTTTTTAATGAGCATAACCCTTAGTGATCATAACATATATTTTTGACTTGGGTCTCTAATTAATTAGTACTTTTACCTCTTCAAGGATGTAGGGGGATCCTTAGGGCACTATTACTCCTTTGCTCTTGTTATGATTTAGATATGAAGTGTTTCCCAAAAGCTCATTGTGAGACAATGAAGGAAAATTTAGAGATGAAATGATTGGATTATGAGGACCTTAACCTAATCAGTGTATTAGTTCATTCAAATAGGTTAATTGGTGGTAACTGTAAGCAAATAGGATGTGACTGGAGAAGGTAGGTTACTAGGGGCATGACTTTGAGGGTATATATTTTGTCCCTGGTGAGCAGAACTCTCTCAGCTTTCTGATTTCTATGACCTGACTGCTTTCCTCAACCACATCCTTCAGTATTGATAGCTTCGTCTTGAGCCCAGAGCAATGGAATCTGCCATCTATGAATTGAAACATCTGAAACCATGAGATCCAAATAAACTTTTGCTCCTCTATCTTGTTCTTGTCAGCCTTGTTAGTCATAGCAGTAAAAAAGCTGGCTAAAACAGTGCCTTTCTAATCTGTATGTCATTGCCATAGTGCATTTAAATTCTAAATACAGATGTGTATCAGTTAGCGTTGGGGACACATTCTGAGAAATGCATTGTTAGGTGATCTCATCATTGTGTGAACATCAGAATGTATTTACACAAACCAAGATGGCTACAATTTCATTAAGCTAGATAATGGTAAAGTACCACCATTGTATATGTGGTTCATCATGGACTAAAATGTTATGCATGCATGAATGCATTTGAAAGCTAGCAATAAAACAATATTTTATTTTATACATTCAGTATTCATTAATATGTACCTATATATGGACCTTCTTTTATGTATTGTTTTTTCAATATTACTTTGCTTCCTCCTGAGATTATTTCCCTTCCTCTCTAAAGAACTCTCTTTAGTATTTATTTTTGTTTGGATGCTGTTGATATATCTTTTAGCTTTTTCCTAAAGTTGTTTTCTCACTAAACAGTATTACCAAGAGAGCCCCTGTCTGGCCGCAACCAGAGTGGCCAATAAAGCAGGTTCTGGAGAGGGGAAAAGGGGGATAAGAAAAAGAAAGACTCACACATGTATAGATGTGTGAGAAAAGGGGGATAAGAAAAAGAAAGACTCACACATGTATAGATGCTTTTGAAGATAAGCAGCACTCAGGTGGAGTGCTGCTCTCTGATGGAGAAGCAGGTCTAAAGAATTATGCCAGCAATCTTTATTTATATATGTCTCATTATCAGATTAAAGACTATGCAAGCATTATGCTTTGTATTCATGGAAGTTACAGGGTTAGCAACAGGGTTCAGCTTATTCTACAGTTACATTCTATAGTTGCAATGTGCAATGTTAGGAGCTTTGTGCAGCTATCAAGAAAGTTCATCTTTTAAAGTTACTGTTATGAGAGCAGGTTCAGGAGCAGTGGAGCTTGGTGAAACATTGTGGTTGTCTAGCAATCCTGTATTCCCAGGAGCTGTGTGCCTGAGATCAAGGTTGAGGCTGATAAGACTCTAGCACAGAGCCTCCTCATGGAGGGCATTACCGCAGCAGCTAGGCATCCTGCACCTTTGCACAGAAACTTTTCCAGGCACCAAGCATGCCACAGCCACCAGGTCATCAGAGACCCCAATCTCAGACACTGATCTCCCATTCTCTGTCACCACTCTCCACACTAGAGGGTTCATCCAAGTTTCTTTTCTCTCTCTTCTGGGTTCCCCCACTCATGACTAATATATGAATTTAAGACTATAAATTATCCTCTAAGCCTTACTCTGGCTGCATCCTGTATGTTTTGATATATTGTATGTTTATTATCTTTGAATTCAAAGAATTTTATTATTTCCTTTGGAATGTTTTTCTTTGATTCATGGGTCATTTAGAAATATACTATTAAATTTACAGGTATCTAGAGGTTTTCAAGTTATATTTTTATTGTATTTGTCTACTCCAAACAAAAAACATACTCTGAATCAGTTCCATCTTTTGGAATTCTTGTGGTTTCTGTCCTTGTTGATTTTCTGAAAATGCCTTAATTTTGGCTTAAGTTGAAGAATATTTTTGCTGGCTATAGAATTCTAGGCTTTTTAATTATTCTCTTTGAGTTCTTTGAAACATCAAAGCCAGGCTTCTTAAAGTGGTCTATTTCTACTTCATTTTTACTTCTAGGATTTGACCTTTCATGATTTAAACTGAAATCATGGGATACTTACCCCAGTCTTTCTTCCTTGTCAGGTGCTAGGTTTTTATCCAGTTTTTATCTTCTCAGTTAAGGCAAAAAAAAATTAATTAAAATGTCCTAAAAATCACAGCCTTTCATCTCCATTATCACCCTCAGTGTCCTCCCACTCTCTCCCATCTACCCTTCCAGATGTTTCTCTGAGTCAAGCAGGAGAGAGATGAGACTGTTCCACATTAGACAAGTGTCCATCACCACGATGTCTCTCCCAGGGGCAGTGAGTAGTGTCTGCAACCAGAGTCCTCATCATGGACACCATGAGATCAGATCATGTTGAATTGAGCTGCTGCTTTTGAGGTCGGTCCTGGCAAAAGATTTCTTGTCAATTAAATGACTGGCCAGGTACCCAGGGGCAGGGTTATGTGGCTGGATCTTCTGGAGATTCATGGGCAAAACAGAGACCTTATGGTCAGAGTCCCTGGGGGTTTTGCAGGAACCTCCAGAAGTTCTCCTCCGGATGGCTTCATTGCCAGTGAAGCTCAGAATTGAAAATATTTTGTACACTCATGTTGATAGCAGCATTATTTATAATAGCCAAAAGTTGCAAGAAGCCCAAGTATCTATCCATCAATGGTGTCTATCAATCAATGAAAGGATCAACAAAATGTGACATTAGTAGATAATGGAATACCATTCAGACTTAAAAAGGAAGGAAACTATGATACATGCTACATTGTGGATAAACCTAAAGAATTTACACTAAGTGAAATATACCAGTCACAAAAAGATAAGTACTGTATGCTTTGTCTTATATGAGTATGTAGAGCAGTTAAACTCACAGAGACAGAGAATAGAATGGTAGCTACCGAGGGCTGATGGAGGGCAGGGAAATGGAGAGTTGTAGTTTAATGGGTATAGAGTTTCAAATGGGAATGATGAAAAAGTTCTGGAGATGGATGGTGCGGTAATTGCACAATAATGTGAGTCTGCTTAATACCACTGAACTGTACTTAAAAATTATTAAAATGACAAATGTTATGTTACTTACAGTTTACCACAAAAGGGCTCAGGAGAATTCAGAATCATAATAGAGAAGCCCCTGGTTTGAAGGGCAAGCCGATACCTATAACATCTTTTGGCATTGTCCTCTGATGCTTAGAAGGGGTAGGGGAGATCAAAGGAAAAAATGTTCTTCACTAAATACAGACCTGCTCCTGACCTTCTTGGTCTATTGTGGTCTCCCAGCTGTCCTGAGGGTGGCTGCCTCTTTCTAAAGCATTGTGCTCTCCAGGAGCAGTGGGTGATAATGATAGCCACTCTGGAAGGAGTAGTGTCTTTGCCCACTGAGTTTTTGCAGAGTTCAGCTATCTCAGAATATCTCTGCCTAGGTGTCTGATTCTTGTGTGACATTTGAGATCAGTCATTGCAAAGGAACCAGTGAAACCCAGGAGAACACAATAGAGTTGCTATCTGGTATTAGGATATGTCATCCTTTTGAGTGCTCTGAAGAAAAGGTATGGATTTTTTTAAAATGCCTTTTCTTCAATCATTCACCCACAAATGATTAATGCATCCATAACTCATAAACAGAATCAAGCATCAATGCACTTATCAATGCACTCATTTGAAAAGATAAGAATTTTCTTTCTGGAATCTGGCAAAATTCTTTTATGGGTGGCTTAGGGAACATTACTGGAAGGGAAGGTGGGTGCTAGCAAATACAGAGTTGCCAACTACACTTGTTCCTGGGGTCCAAATGCCCAAGGAACCTATATCAAGTCTGATGGGTCTCTCTTCCTCTGCCCCTTCCCACACTTTAAACCATGCCCCTGAATGATAAACTGGTGGATAAACATGTTCATTTCAGGGACACTTCTGTCCCTTAGTTCTCAAAGGTCTAATTGTTACTATTTCAGAAGTTGGGAGGGACTAAGACAGTTGGCACGGTACCTAGTAAACAGAGATTCCCTTTATCAGGCTTGATTAGGTCTCAGGAAGGAGAACAAAGCAGTTGGAGGCCCACAGGGAACCAGAACCTGGACCTGGCCCTCCAGTGGATTTGGAAGGTATTCACACACTGAGGCCAAGGAGCACAGATCAAGAGAGAATCGGGTACTTGCTTCTATCATGGAATATCACTTGTATCAGGATGCCATCCTCATGTGTGCATTAGACAAACACAGATTCAAGGAGATTCTAGAATATAATGACCTTTCAAAGATGTCAAGGTCATAATTATTAAGGAAAGACTGAGAAGCTATTCCTGATGGAAGAAAACCAAATGTAACAGGTGACTTTGTGTCTTTTTATTAGTAAGCTAGATAAGGTTCTTTCCCCATGATGTTTCAGATGGAAAAGCTCTTTACATTGTCATTACATTTCTGCAAGTTTGAGATTCTTTTAAAATAAAACATATTTAAAAACTCAGCAGCACTCCAGGCACACACTTGAAATCCCAGCAAGAAGGGTGACTGAGGCAAGAGGATTGTGAGTTCAAGGTCAGCCTCCACAACTTAGCAAAACCCTGTCTCAAAACCCTGTCTCAAAATAAAAAGGTCTTGGGATGTAGCTCAGTGGTAGAGCACCCCTGAGTTCAATCTCCAGTACTACCAAAAAAAAAATCTTAGCAGTGCTGGGACACAGCAGTCCCCTTGTCATTTGGAGATGGGTAAGAGAGGGAAGGAAGTGATCCAGCAGGACAACAAATGCAGGCATGGATATGTCCTGGTTGCAGTACTGTGACTCAGCTTTGCACATTCAGCAACAGGAAAATATCTTGTTTCTTCAGAGGAAGAATTACATATTGTTGAAGCAAGACATATCTTCAATTCAGACAAAGGTCGTTTATTTGCAGATGAGAAGGCTGAGACACTGGAGAGGCAGGGAGAGGCAGAGACATTGCATTGCTCCATGGGGGTGTTTCTGGCTTTATCTAAGTCTCTCAGGGCCATCAGAAGGAAGCACTAAGCTTGGCATAGCATCAGGCCCATGAAGGCTCCATACTTTGTCAACAGGAAGTACAATGAGAGAGGTGGGGAAGAAAACCCATTCAGGGTGTATTAAGGAGCAGGTGATTCTGGGCACCTGGAGCTCTGTCCCAAAAGAGAACCCAAGGAGTATGGAGTACCTGCTCTGGAGGTGGCCTACCTGAACTGCACAGAGGCTGGGATGTTGAGTTCCTAATTCTTGCCTCTAGAGGATGCATCCAGGTATATAAATTACTGGCACTTTTGGCCTATTCCATGTGGGCAAACATGCCCTGTGGCCAGAGAAAGCCTCAAGCAAAGCCGTGGTCCTTTTGGAGCATCCACAGTTCTGCCATGAACATTAAATAGGGCATGTGAGCAGCAAAGAGCTGAGTCTCTACAGTGTTCTCCACTTTGGACCTCTGGGCTTGGCCCTATCTATCCTCAGGATGGCAATTCCCCAGAGCAGGAAAATTGCACCAGCCCCACTCCCAATACAAAGAGAAAACACATCTGTGATCAAACTCCATATGGGATTGGTAGGTTGGTGCTTAGTGCAGTAGCCTGATCTAAATCAATGGCCTCTGGCAAAATTTTACTAAACAAAGTTTAAACTTGTTCTATAGAGCCAGCTAAGTTTCAGTTAGACCAAGAAAGAAAAGAGAACTTTCAGAATACAAGTGGAGACTATAGGGGATTTTGCTAATGAGAGATGGTGAATTAGGGAAGATGAAGAGGCTAGGCAATTGGGTCCAATTAGGTATTTGACAAAGGAGTAAGAAGATGAGCATTTATCAGATTATGGTAAGTCATAAAGGAAATGGGGATGTGAGGCATAATAGGATTGATCCTGGAAGTCTCCTTGAGAAAGAGGGGTAATCAAATGAAACTTTTAAGTAATTTAACTGTTTAGCATGCAGGACAAGGTATGGGCCCTCCTTAGTAGCAGTTAGAGAGGCAATTTCCTGAACAGTGGTGGCTTCAGAAGAAGATCAGAGTGGCAGTGTAAGGGAAACTGGCAGTGTGCCATTAGGCAGTACTTGGGGTGGCTACAAGTATTGCACAGTGGCAGTTAAGTATCTGGTCCAAGAACTTTATCTCCCTTAAAGCTAAGGTATGATTCACTGGAGTAGATAGCAGGCCTTCCTAGCAGCTTAGTGTGGGAACATCTTATGCACTGTATTTTTTCCAACTTGTTTTCTGATTTGTGTATAACTTAACCTTAGGAAGCATGCATATTCCTACAGTTTAAAATTATTTACAATTATATTTTATGTTGTATAATATTGCGTGATATCAAGGCACAAAAATGTGCTATTTTATTTCCTTATTGTTCAACGTTCAACATATGTGTTATTTCCAAGTCTTTGCAAATGTACATTGCAATGAACTAACTCTCTCTATCTCACTCTCACTCTCTCTGTTTCTGTGTGTATGTATGTATATTTTATGTGCTGAATTATTATTAATGACAAATTTCCGAGATCAGAATTATTAAATTGAAATACATGAAAGATTTGGAGCCATTTCCATGAAAACACCAACAACAAAAATGATAGATCATAGATCAGAACAAAATAGAATAGTCAAAGCAAAATAAAACAGACCCACCAATAGCCAATTGATACTTGACATTATTATAATAATGATTCAATATAGAAATAATAGTCTTTTCAACTAATGATGTTGGGACAAGTGAGCTTCCACACACAATAGAAATGAACTGCAAACTCAACTTGAAATCTTATGCAAAAATTAACACCAAATGGAACAATAGACAAAAATATTACATGATAAAAGTTTTAGTACAAAAGATTCATGAATTGAGGTTAGGCAAAAAGTTTTCAAACATGACACTAAAACCATAGTCCTTACTCTAATAAAGACACTTCTGAATGAAAAGACAAGCTATAAACCTGGGAGAAAATATTTTCTTTTTTTATTAGTGCATTATAATTATATGTAATTATGGGATTCATTGTTACATGTTTGTATGTAACATAATTTGGTCAATGTCATTCTCCTGCATCTCTACTGGTCTCCCTTCTATTTTCATAAGATTTCCTCTCTCTCTCTCTCTGTCTCTCTTTTTTTAAATTTATTTATTAATTTTTAATTATCCAATAGAATCTACATATATTAAGAAAGAATGAGTAAAAATAATACAATGTAGATCTGATGAACTATAAATTATTCAATATATAAAACTACTCAATATATAAAAATTATATTATTCTATATAAAGAAATTAAAAACAGTCTATAGAAGATGTAGGAATAAGATTAAAAACATGAAATAAAATTAATCACATTGGTTTTCTGTATTCAACAAAAGTATTTTCCAGATAAAATGGAAAGAAAATCAGAGAAGGAAAAAAGAGCATAGAAATGGAAAAAAGGAATAAAATTAAACAAGTTTTTAAACATTGTTTTAAAATTAAGAAACTGACTTCAGGGCTGAGGTTATGACACAGTGGTAGTGTGCTTGCCTAGCACGCATGAGGCACTGGGTTCGATCCTCAGCACCACATAAAAATAAAATAAAGATATTCTGTCCACCTACAACTAAAAAGTAAATATTTTTTTAAAAAACTTAAAAAAAAAACATAAAAAGAAACTGACTTCATGTTTCATCTCTGATATGTTCAGTAATCAAAAGTCATCAATCTTATCCTTATAGTAACACAAATGTCTGAAAATCAAATTGCATTACTTAAACCCAACAATGTACTGCTAGAGCTCTCAACTGGTATATACAATCTTGAAGAATGGCTGGAGACAGAATATGGGGTAATTTGAGATTAAGGAAACCTTGGGGTCCTGTAGACTTAGGGAAACCCTTGCAGTTCCACAGTTTTCCTTCCAGATACCCTACCCATTTCCCATTGAAGATTCCAAAAACACCTCATGTCTCTGATAGGATTAGGTTGTAAATTAAAAACAAAGTCAATTAAGGACAAAGTTTCAAAGAAAAATATTGAGAATATTGCATTCAGAGACAGGAGTGAGGGTGCCAGAAGGGGTGGTACACATTGATGAAACACTTGTGAAAATCATAGTCCTCAGATGTAGACCCACTTAAAGATTGGATAAGATTAGAAAAAACTCCTTTGTCCCGTATCTGACCTGCACAACAGCAAGGATCTGGTATAATAACAATCAACTACATCTGAAAGAGTTGAAATACACAGATTCTTTCTCCCTGAAGTAGTGCTTAAGGAAACTCAAGCAGTGAGATAAAAAAAAAAAAAAAAAAAAAAAAAAAAAAAAAAAAAAAAAAAAAAAAAAAAAGTACATGATGAAAACTTAAAGCCTCAAGTACCTTTAGCAGCAAGTAAGCATTAAACACCAGACAAATTCTCACCAGATAAAATAAATACTCCTATTAGTGGTCTATTTACTTCATTTTTTATTATTCAATAAAACATGTCTGGCTTTCAACAAAAAATTACAAGACAGGCCAGAAGACATGCTAAAATGTAGTCTGAAGATAAAAATCAGACTCAAATATATCATATATGTTTGAATTGCCAAGTTAAAAAAACTAAAGTAATTATGATTTATATGTTAAATACTGGGAAAAAAGTATTGAGCATGCAAAAATTTATAAAGTATGTTAGGGAAAATAGAAACTTTAAGAATTAGCTGTCTACGTTGTTCAAATAATTTTATTGCAGAAAATTCTAGAAAAAAAAATTATATACAAACTCATTACTGAAAAAGTCAATGGTGATTGTTTTTCTAAATTTATTTTTAGTTTCTGTTCACCTGTATGCACAAATTATATGGCTATAATCATTAAATACTTATCAAATCCTTAAAAAAAAGAATCAAAACAAAATTCTAGAAATCAAATATGCTGAAATAGAAAGGGAAGAATACCTTCTGATGCCATCAATTAAATTATGGCCAAGGAAAGAAAGCATGATATTGATGATAAGTTAATTAAAAATTTCCCAAACAAAAATACAAAGGAAATAAAAGCAACCCAAGAACTGTGGGACAATATCAAAGAATAAAGCATGCATAATTAGAATACAAAAATAAGAAAGAAAAACAGAGAAGAAAAAATATTTGAAGTAAAATTATCTGAAAATTTTTCAAAAACTAAGATAAGATAAAAAGCACAAATTTTGAGAGAATATCAAGTAGGATAAGTACCAAATATAAATAGGTGAACAAATAAAGTAATACCTAGTCATCTCATATCTAAATTACAGAAAACTAAAAACAAAAAAGAATTTGAAAGAAGAAAGAAAAATAATTGCCTTACTTATACAGCTATAAAGGAATAAGGATAAGAAATTCATCAGATAGCACAATAATCAATTTTTATCTTCAGCTGATGTTCCTAACACAGTCCTTTTCTCCATTGTAGGCATAGCCCTGAGCCAACTTCCATGTGAATTCCACAATCTGAGTCTTTTTTAAAACTCAATCTTCCAGTCTGTGTCTTTTAATTGATGAGTTTAGGCCATTAACATTCAGAGTTATTATTGAAATATGGCTTGTATTCTCATTCACTTTAGTTTATTTTTGGTTTTTAACTTGACTTGGTTTCTCCTTTGATTGGCTTTTCCTTTAGTGTAGTTCCTCCCTTTGCCAATTTTCATTGTTGTTTTTCATTTCCTCCTCCTGGAATATTCTGCCAAGGATGCTCTCTAGTGCAGGCTTTCTTGCTGTAAATTCTTTTAACTTTTGTTTATCATGGAAGATTTTTATTTCATCATCAAATATGAAGCTTAATTTTGCTGGATATAAGATTCTTAGTTGGCACCCATTTTCTTTCAGAGCTTGGTACATGACATTCCAGGATCTCCTGGCTTTTAGGGTCTGGGTTGAGAAATCTGAAATCTGAATTGGTTTCCCCCTGCTCTTTCTCTCTTGCAGCTTTTAAAAGTCTATCCTTATTGTGTATGTTAGACATTTTTATTGTAAAGTGCCTTGGTGTGGCTCTGTTGTAGTTTTGTACAATTGGTGTCCTGTAAGCCTCTTGTATTTGATTTTTTCAATTCATTCTTCATGTTTGGGAAATTTTCTGATATTATTTCATTGAAGAGATTGTGCATTCCTTTGGTTTATACCTCTGTGCCTTCCTCTATCCCAATAAATCTTAGATTTGGTCTTTTCATGTTACCCCATAATTCCTGTTATCCCATTATTCCTGAATCAGAAACCAAAAATCCAGTGGCTTAAACACATAGAAGTTCATTTTCTTCTATAAAAGAAGTTAGGATAGCAATATAGGCTTGGAATGATGAGTCCAAAAACTGATGAGGGCACAAAGGCATCAAGCTCCTCCCATCTTTCTGCTGTCCCATTCTCAGAGCTGGTCTTTGTCCTCAGTTTATTTCTTGTTCCAATACAGCATCAGGGGCTCCAGTCATCAGGTGCCTATTCCCAAGAGCAAATAAGGCAAATGTGGCTCTTCCCAACTGGGTCAGCTCTTCATAGGATGGATCCTTTTATGTCTCAACTATCATTTCACTTATTTCGTGGACAGAAGGTATTATGGTTTGGATCTGGAATGTCCCCCAGTACAGCAATGTTCAGAGGTGCAGCTTTCAGGAACTGATTGGATCATGAGGCTCTGGCTTCATCAGTGGATTAATCCATTGAGAGCTAAATGTACTACTGGGAGATGATGGAAACTATAGGTATGTGGCATGATTGAAATGAGTAGATCACTAAGGGTGGGCCTTCGAAAGGTATTTCTTGTCCTCACACCTTTTTCCATCTCCTTCTCCTCCAGCTCCTGCCTCTTCCCCTTTCTCTCCCTCTGACATAAGCTGAGCAGGTTTCCTCTGCCATATCCCTGCATCATGATGTCATGCCTCACCTGGCATGCATCACAATGGAGACAACTGATCATGGACTGAAACCTCTGAAACCATGAGCTAAAATGAATCTTCCATTCTTTAAGTTGTTTTTCTCAGGTATTTGTCACATTGACAAAAAGCTAACTAACACTGTGTCCTCCTAGCTGCTAGAAATCCTGGGAAATACAGTCTTCATTGCAAGCAATCCCATACCAAAACAAATAATGCAGTCTGCTACTGAGGAAGAAGAGATAAGCAGATTCTGCTATTGGTCCTTCCTTAATTATCAGAGCAACCCACCAAAAAGAACACAGATATTCCCCTTAGTGCTGCCCAAGTGCAGCCAGGGTGGAGTGGCCAAGCAGGCATTGTACCAGGCCCAAGTGATATCTGGCTTCTCTTCCTTTCCATTTTGTTATTAGCAATCCAGGACAATCAAGACAATCTAGGCAGAGCCCTCTAAAACACTGTCAGCTCCAACAATGCCAGAACCTTCCATCAACCTCCACTAGGCTCCAAGGAATGACCCTGAAGTCAATGCAGTTGGTTCTTGGAGTCCTACTTCTGTTTTCTGTCCTCTTCCTACTTCATGAGGACTTTCAGTTGAGAAGAAATATGGAATGACCTCTCTCAAAGTGATTTTGAAGGGATGTTGGAGTTCAAGAGCACAACTCTCAGGCCCTTGAACCTTCCCTTTGAGAGGGGCTCCCACTGAAAGAGGAGACTTCTAACAAAGGAGCAGAAATTTGTGGCCAAAGGAAAGTTTTTGGTGACAACTGTGCTCTCCTTTGTCTTTAATTCAAAGGTCCTTTCCCCCTGTAACAGTGGGGGTGGGGTAGCTGAGTATCTCATCTATCTTTTGTGCTTGTGTATATAAGTGTGAATGTGTACATGGGCATGTCTGTGTGAATGTGTCAGTGTCAGTGTAGGTGTGTATGTGGAGCAGGAGTGTAAGTACATGTGTCTGTGTGTAGATATGTGCTTATGTGTGTGGCTGTGTGTATGAGTGTAGAGTGTAGACACGTATGCCTGTCTGTAGCATGCCTATGGACAGGCATGTGTCTGTGTTAGCATCAGTGTGGATAAGTGGATGTTGTATGTGTCTGCGAGAAAGGATAGGTGGAAAGTGTTAGGAAAGAGATGTTCCTTGGCATGGGGCCTCCCACCCATGGGAAAACCTAGCTGATTATTAAAAGAAACACTTGGAATAGGCATCCTGTCCTCCCAAGTAGGTCCTCTCTGTGCTCACCCACTTTCCTCCCTGGTTCCCACACACAGGATGCATCACTACACATCATTGCATTGCATTCTTCCAAATAACACCTCAAAAGGCTTTCTTGGTAATAATAACTAACAGTGCATCCAGCTGGCACCTGCACTGAGGGCAAGTGACAGGAGTGCCAGCATCCTCCTACTTGACTTCTTCCTTTTGCACTTGGACATCAAGCTTGGGGTTCCCATGTGGTCTTATCTTGCTGAAAGCAGAGTTTCCAAGCAAGAAGCTCTTTGTATCTCCCACCTGAGTATACAGAACCTCTCCCTCTGTTTCTTTCTGGCCCTTTCCTCCTCCAAAACATGGATTTGGGGACAGGTGTCATTGGCCTCACAGGTGAGGCTTTTTGACTTCACACTCTTCTGCCTGGTCACCTATTCCTTTGTTCTTTGGGGAAGGCTTTTTGTGCAGACAGTGTATCTTCAGGGACTCCCTCCAGGCCTACCTGGTCTTGTCCTGCTTCCTGGAATCCAGTATCCCTCATGTCTTCATCATTTCCTATCCCCCCGTCTTCCTACAGAGCCTGCTCAGGTAAGCTCAGTGGACAGAGGCTCCTGGCCTGGCTTCCATTAAGATAGTACTGAGTCCATAGAAGGGTGTATGTTGCTTAGGAAGCAACTGCAAAAGAGAAGTATGTGTGCATATGTGTGTAAAACAAGAACTTATAAGAATAAGAATGAAGGCTAGTGAAGTGAGCTTGCCAATCACTACAGTGTTCCCAGAGCAGGTAAGAGGGAGGGGGAGGAGAGGTGAAGTGTGGGTGTTCACCATGAGTTGCTTTTAAATCCAGCCAGGGTAGATGGGGTCAATGTAATCCAACTGGCTCCTGGGAGGGATAGGAGGGGGCTCTTCCTGTTCCTTTCTAGCTAAAGGACAATGGCCAGATTCTGGCAGTCTCTACAGCTCCCACTGGCCATTCTAGTGGCCCTGGTGGCCTTCACCTACCAAGCTAGAAAATCCCTTATAAGTATCCAAGAAGTGTCTGCAGTGGAAAACTACGTGGAAGATACCTTGAAGTTCCTCACCAATGAGTACAACAAACAGAGTGATGACAAGTACAATTTCAGGATCCTCCGAATCCTGAAGATCGAGAAGAAGGTCAGTGAGTGGCTTCTTCCTCTCCTCACCACATCCAACGTCTGGGGACCACTGGTGCTGTAGAGTGTGTTCTACTCCAGTGAAATCTATTACTAGGTGAAGCAGGCATTTTAAAAGAAATATGCATTCTCTAGAGTGGATGAAGTTGTTCTTTAAATGATACTAAAAATCAGTTGTCAACAACTTATGTACCAAGGGCCAAATCTCCTTTTGCCTGCTTTTGTAAATAGTGCTGCTATGAAGCCCAGCCATACTATATATACCACCTATGGCTGTAGTCATGCTTCCATGGCACAACTTACAAGTTGTAGCAGAGACCAGATAGCCCACAAAGCCTAAAATGTTTATGATCTATCCCTTCCCAGAAAAAGTTTACAGATTCCTTCCCGGAACCCTTTGCTTTATTTCTATTATACAATGAGTAGCTTTGCTTATGGAGCAAGAAAGATTGTGTTTCTTGTGGTTTCTGGTGTATTCTCTTTGAATGACGAAAAAAGGCAAGGCATCACTCAAGAAGAGAGACTACCAATCAGTCTGGGACTGGGTCTTTGCCCTTAGGCAGAGTTTAAATGAGTACCTGCATGCAGAAACAGCAGATAAGGGAGAAGAGGTCGTTCTACATCTCCTTGTCTCTTGCTGCCCATAGATAACCGACCATTTGGAGTTCAATATAAATGTGGAGATGCAGAGAACTGTCTGCCTAAAGCCAGAGACGAGCAACTGTGAAATTCAAAAAGAGGAGCTGTACAAGGTACTGGATAAAACACATTCACTTAGAAAGGATTCATTTTTCAGTGAGTTTTTTCCCTGTATGATGAGGTAGGGGCAGAATTATTGGAAATTCATTCAAGCTTGCTTGAAAAGAATGCATGAATAATCCTTCTTTCTCAGAGAGGAAAAGGTAGGAAGGTAGGAATGACCAAGGTATCATTCTTTGGTTGCTGAAAGGATTAAAAAGAGGCTGAAGTGGTCCAGAGGAGCCATACAGATGGCTAAGCTGCAGGGGGACAGGAAATAGCCAATTATTAGTACAATTATAGCAGCCAGAGGGACCCAGCCCTTGCTGAATATCCCAACATCAGCATAACAAGAATGTGCAATACCTGAGCTCCTGTCCTCTTTCCTTTCAACCAACAGTGTTTGGCAAACAGGAGAACAAAAAACAACTTGAGAAATAATTTGGCCAGTGATAGAGCTGGGTTGGGGAAAAATGAATCCATGTGCACGTGAGTGGCCTCCTGTTCCAAAGTCTGCTCAGTCCTTAGCATGCTTCATTCTTGCTCAGCACAGCCTATCTGAAGGAGGCTGGGTAGACACTGGCCCACAACATCACTACTGTGTCAGGGTCAGTCCTCTGTACAGAGGGACCTGGAAGATTGTCTCACAAGTCCTTCAGATATCTTGTTCACCCAAACGAATTAAATCTAGAATTACTCTATATCTCGCCTTGCATAGAATAGTCTTGATTTATGACAACTTTTTAATATAATCATTTAATAGCATCTCCTTTTGCTTATACCACATCATTGCTTGATTCATAAATTATATGGTCACCCTAGTTATAATGGCCTGAGGTTTCTCAACACAGAAATATGTCCATCCCTTGTGGGGGCGTGCCACAAGATGGCGCCGAGCAGTCAGCCCAGTACTGACCACGCTGCCCTGAGAAGCCACCTCCCCGCACTTTTATTGGCTGACCTCTGCTCCCATACTGCTTTAGCCGAGTGACCCTATACTGTTTCCAGGTGGACAGCCCCTTCCGATTCTTTAGCTTGGAAACCGGATACCGCTGGACCCTCCTTCCTATATAAGCCTGTGAACCCCCTCAATAAATCGGTACTTGCTTAGACGAGACCCCCTGGTTCATGGTGAATTGGCCAGGCAGCCTTCCTCTCTCAGTTCGACCCCCACCGGAGACCCTCGGGGTGCTTCCCCTCACTCACTGGCCGAAAGGGAGTTTGGCACCCGGCTGAGGGTGTTTCCCCCACAATCCCTGGGTTCCCTCCTCATGCTCTACATGTATAATTCTTCAAAATCTAGTAAGGAAGTCTTCTTTGGTTCTTCCCTGGGGAAGGTCCTAAAATCTCTGTAAAGAATAATTGAATCTAATAGCAAAGTCAAATTTTAAAAAAGCATAAACTTTCTTACTAGAGAGATTAAATTGGTGGAGTTGGTATCCTGACTTCTATTTTAAGAAAAATGCAAAAGTAAGCCTCACCCCTTCCATTCCAGGCTTCCAAATAAAGAGCAGGAAAAAAATCAGACTTGAAAAAATAATTATATGCAAAATATGTTTAAAATATTGATTTTCATTATGGAAGGAAAAGGGAGTAAAAAAGAAGAGAAACTTGGAAAAGAATAAGAAGAAAGCAAGGAGAGAAATAATGCTATACATAGATGGATGGATGGACAAATGAAGGATGATAGAAAGCCAAAATGGATGGATTGGGTGAAAGGAAGGAAGTTAGATGCATAGATGGAAGGAAGGATAAATGAATGGACATTGAATGAAAGTGTAGATGTGTGAATGAATGGATAAATGGTCAGATGAGTAGATGAATGGAAGGATATAAATAGTTGGAAGGAAGGGATAGAGAGAGAAAAGAAGGAAGAAAGGGAATCAATGGAGGCCAAGTAAGAGAAGGAATGGAGTAAAAACTACATGAGTGAAAATGAAAAGGGGAAACAATCAGTGGTTCCCATGGAGAATGTTGGCTGGGCAAACACTTCATTTCTACTCTTCAAATCTGATTGTAAATGGAGGTTTTCCGAAATGATTCCAGCAATATGACTATCAAGTAAATGAAATCAAGAGATATCAAAACAGACCTGGATTAGAGAGGGGATGTCTTTTCCCCTATCTTTATGTCTTGTATACCCTTCTTTCTCCCTTATATGTAAATTTCACCTTGCATGCTGATCTCTTTAAGTACTTTTTTTTGTTTGTTTTAGAAAATCCAGTGCTACTTCTCAGTATTTGTTATACCTTGGATTGAAATATACAAACTTCTGAGCAAAAACTGCAGTAGCGTCTGAGTGCCCTGGAGCATACCCCTGTGGTCACTGTTGTTGATGGTCCAGAAACCAACAGGAATCCTCAATAGACAATAAATATTTGTTAACCTGTTTCTTTAATGGTCTTCATGGCTGTGACTCTACTCTCTTTTGCTTACTTTTTCTTAAATTCTTCAGCTCATAGTAATATAATGTGGAGAGTCTGCTGGACCAGGACAATTTTGGGGTCCAAATGAAGTGTAATGAATAATTTCTTATGCCTTGACCTGACAAAAATTTCAGCCTTATCCTTATAGCAAGCAGGAGTCTTTAGATTTTAAAATAAGATGAAAAATATGAGAAGGAGATTAAGTAGGAGGGAAATTTTTCCAAGTAATTTGTCTAAACAGCCCAGGGATATTTGCAAGTGTGTCCCATAATGGAACCTCTGAGAAGCCCAGTGAAGAGCACCCCTATCATCACCTGAAATGTGAAACAGAGTCACACACAGTGGCGCATGCCTGTAATCCCAGAAGCTCAGGAGGCTAAGGCAGGAGGATCACAGGTTCAAAGCCAGCCTCAGCAACCTAGCAAGGCCCTAAGCAACTTAGAAAGACCTTGTCTTAAAATAAAAAAATAAAAAAGGACTGGGGATGTGGTTCAGTGGTTAAGAGCCCCTGGGTTCAATCCTTTTTACCAAAAAAATATGTGAAACAAGAAGAAAAACCACAGTTAAGAAAGATGAGACCTCTGTTATTGATCAGGACCAGGTTGAGAGATAGATGTGCCTTATTTTTGTGTGCAAGTATACTTTCTGTCACCAAACTCATAATTAGACTTCTGCGCCCACACACCAGCAACACTGGATCAAAGCTGGTTTTTCCATGGATTCTGTAGGACTCCTGCTGTAGGAGCAAAGGAAAATAGGGGATACATTGCCCACTTTATTTTTCCCACATAGGCTATCAGATTAATTCTACCAGGAAAGGAAGGATGAAAGAAAGGGAGAAATCAGGAATGCTATGTTAAAGGGGATGTGCTTTCTGTCTCAGTCTGTTTTCTGTTGTTAATAATTCAACATCACAGATTGGGTAATTTATTTTTTTAAAAAAAGGCAAATTTTGACTTGTGTTTCTGTTCCAACATCAAAGGACATCATCACCTGATGATGACATACCGGCAGCATCTAGAGGTGGCATACGGCATCACATGGTGAAAAGTCAGGGAGTACTCCACCCTTATCAAACTGGCTTCTATAGCAGAGCCACTCTCAAGATAACCCACTAACTCATGAACCCACAAATCTATTTATCATGTGTATGAATTATTTCTTTAATCATGTGAATGGATTAATCTGTTCATCACATATATGGATTAATCCATACATGAGAGCAGAGCCCTAATCACCTCTCAAAGGTCCCAAATGGTCCCACCTCTTAATATCTCTCAATGGTGACTAAATGTCAACATGAGTTTTGGAGGAAACAAACCATATTCAAATCATAGCACTTTTCATGATGGCTCATCAACAGTGGTGCATAAATGTCCCCCCACCCAACAGTTTGACTCAGGGCTTCAGACACTCTCAGCAGGCTCATCCCACTGCACTTCCTCCATGTGGTCTCAGGAAAGCTGCCAGCAGTGAAGTCACCTTTGTCCTCATTCACATCCAGTAGAGGAAGATCTCATGCCCAAGCCTCTAGCAAAGGCCGAAAACACACACACACAACATCGATCTGAGAGGGGACTGGGATATTATGGTTCCAGTCAGTATTTGTTGAGGGCGGCTCCTATTAATTCCCCAGTATCTCTGGCCTGGTCACTCCAGAGCAGAGCAAACAGCAGAGAGTACCTGCAGATAAAGGGCTACAGGTGCTGGCACTTGGAAGTTGAGCCGATGTGCACAGAGAGGAAGGCTGAAAAGATCCAGGTGGAGTACAAGCAGAATGGTCCTTGCACGTGTACACTGTAAACTGTGAGGCATGCTAGACACAACAGAGTAGCTGGGACCTCTCTCGCTTAACAGGAATTTTAGCTTCTACTCTCCATCAAAATTCTGGAAGTTTCAGGTCCTGTTTCATGTGGGTACTAGGGGAGGATTCCTCTCTGCCAACTATCTGGGATAATGCCAACCTAAAACATCCTCATCTTTAAAAGCAGGACCTACTTCCTGGAGTAGTTACAAAGATGATAATGCATATAAATTGCTTTATACCATGCCTAACACAAGGCAGGTATTCAAACGAATGCTAGCTAGTAGCAGGCAGCAGCAGTGATAGTAAATTAATATTAATCAGTAATCAATGCTTTTCAGGTATTTTGGCTATTTTGGTCCCCAAGGCAGGGATTATTATCTTTGGGGAGAAAAAAAAGAAGCAGAGCATTCATGCCCATTAATCTCTTAAATTTTTCAGCCCATAATTGAGAGTTCCTTTTAAACTATTTTTGTTTTCATGTATTGTATTTTCACAGGAAATTACAAAGGTAATTCAGAAAAATCCTCTGGACCCTTCATCTAGTTTCCCCTGGTATTTATATCTTATGTAACATAAAAAAAAAATCACAACCAAGAAGTTGACATTGGTACAGTGTATGTGTGTCATTTTGTTACATGTATAAATTTGCGTAGCTACCACCACAATCCAGATATGCAGAACCATTCCATCCCAGAGAGCCCTGCTGTGCTGCCTCTGGATCCTGAGTCAGGAGCCACAGGCTCTTTGCCTCACAGCTGTCTGCTTATACCAGCCCTTCCTATCTGCCAATAATAAAAGCAAAGTAGGCAGGTGAACAGGGAAAACTCACTTTTGAAAGTTCAAATCAATGTCATAGAATTAACTAAAACATTATAAAAAGAATAGAGAGCCAATATGCAATTATATAAAATAAAAATAGAAATGGAACAATTAGTTCAACCATATAAATGAAAGATATAAAATAAATAGGATCTTAGAGGCTTAAATCAACCAGTAAGTAATATTAGAAAGGCAAATTAGGGGAAAAAATTTACACACGAAGGAGTATTGAACAAAAGTAGCTAAAGGCTGAATATATGCACATCCTAATAATAATCAGTTCTACTCATAGGTATATACTCAACAGAAACAAGTACATATGTCCACCATACATACATACATGTATCTTTATTGCAAGTACCTACTATTCTTATAAGTTGAAAACTACTCAAAAATCCATCATCTGAAAATGAATAAATTGCGGTTTGTTTATATAATGGAATTCTACCCCATAATGAAAGTGAATTACAAGTACTAACACCAGCAAAGATACACTGAGTGAAAGAAATCAAGAGAATATATACTGTATAAATCATCTCTGAAAATTCAAACAGTAATCTCAACCAAGCTATGGTGTTAGAATTGAGTCAGAGGTTGCTTTTAAAGGTTCCTCATCTGTACCATGGAGGAAATCTCCTTGGAAAGCCATTTCCTAGGTTTGTCATGATGATCATATTAGATGGAGAGAGCAGTGGGCCTGTCAGAGGCACCCAGTTTGCCCCCCATTACATTAGATTTGCATGGCAGGATGCTTCTGTCTTTTGCACAAGGATTTTACCAACTTTTACTCTTTTCCTCCATCCCCTTTCCTCCCCCAGGCCTCCCTGGCAATACTCTTTTTATTTATTTATTTATTTATTTATTTATTTATTTATTTATTTATTTATTTATAGTTGTTGATGGACGTTTATTTTATTCATTTATTTATATGCAGTGCTGAGGATCAAACCCAGTGCCTCACACAGGAGAGGCAAGCACTCTACCACTGAGCCACAATCCCAGCCCCCTGGCAATACTCTTTAGTTGCTCTGTGTCTGGGGCCTGGAGAGGAGACCAAAGAGCCATGTGATATGCTTGGCTTGCTCTCCACCCCATATTGGGTCTAGCATGTACCTTCTCTACTGAAGTTACAGGAGGAAGAGCCCATAGGCCATTGAGAATGTGGGACGCTCAGTGACTTGTGCAGAGAAGAGATAAACCAGACCCTTGAACTGTCATCATTAGAAAGGATGTTGGAAAGGCTGACTTTGGCTGAAGTCTGAGGACTTAAAGGGTAAACAGTTCCCCACAATGATGCCAATTCTCCCTACCTGAGCAGAGGGCCTCAATATGTCCAAACTGTCTGTACAGACTATGAGGTCTATGCTGAAGACCTACTCTCCTGGGAGTCTGAAATTTTGACACATGCAGAAGTGCCTGTTGAGAACACAACCCGTTCCCAACAAAAACCCTGGGCATTGATTTCTAACCTACTTCCCTAGGAAATGACATTTCATAAGTGCCATCACAGCTTGATGCTGGGAATTAAGCCTGTCCCCATGTGATGGCACTGGGAGGAGGACTCTGCAAGCTTCCACCTGGTTTGTCCTAGACTTCACCCATGCACACACTTTTCCTTTCTGCTGATTTTGCTTTTTGTTCTGAGTATGACTATACACTGAGTCCTCTGAAACCTCTAATGAATTACCCAACCTAGGTTTGCTCTTGGGGACCTGAGAGACATTTACAGTGATGTGTGTGAGTCACAGTGTTGTGTGTATACAGGGAGAACACAGGGCTCCCCCATGCTTGGGCCAGAGGTCAGGGCTGTTCCTGAATCCAGAAAAGTCAGAAGAAGTAGGCTGAAGTGAAGAATGGCGAAGCTCCCTCAAAGACCACTGCACCAGGCCCTAAAGATTACTGAATGTGTGTGTGAGATGTGAGTGTGAGTGAATGCAAGAGCATAGGGGTGAGTGTGTGAAGGTGTGTGTGAATACGTACAAGTGTGCCTATGTGTCTGCAAGTAGTGAGATTGTGTGTGTGAGAGGGTGCATTAGTGTGGGTGTCACTGAAAGTCTAGGTTGTAAGGGTGAATAAGCATGCAGGTGTGTGTAGTGAGACCCCAATGAAGGACACAATGCCTTTTAGAACTTTATAGCAGCTGGTGCACAGTGTAGCCATTAAAGGACTCATCGAAGATCTTTGCACAAAAGCTATTTCTCCACACAGGAGTTGTTCCAGAGCTGGTAATACTTCAACCAGGGCACCGTGTATATCAAAGACTGGCAAATCAAACTCTGTGAAGGGAAAATAAACAGACAATCAACTACAGAGGAAACAGTTTTCAAAGGCAAACAAAAGGCTCCTGCTTCTCAAGCCCTGGTGGACCCAGGTAGTAACTGTCTACAGTCAGCTGGTAGCACCAAGAGGGAGGGACACCAATCTAGTCATTTGGTACCCATAGCAGGTGCACCTGGAGCTCAAAACCCAGCAGGATATGGGAATGATGACAAGGGGCAATGACATTGTTCCTCTCCTCCCACTCCTACACCTACACCCAGGCACAGGGAGAGACCCTCATATCTGCCAGCTTGAAGATAGTACCAACTTTGAGGACCAGGGAAAGCAGAAAGGGACAGACATAACTTGGAACTAGACAATCTTCAATGACTTGGAAAGTAAGAGTCCAGACCTGAATAAGAGCCCCAAGGAAAAGGAAATACTGCTTTCTGCAGAGGGCTAGGCAGGTGGGAGCGGAGGCTAGGTAACAGGAGGCCTGGGCCCATGACTATGCTGCCCAGTGGAGAGACTACCTAATCACAGTCTTTCTCCCTCTTCCAGGTGCCTCAGGAGATGTCAGCCAGCCCCAGGACTGGATCCTAACCAGCAAGATCCTCACAGCTGGAAAAGCTGCCAACATCCAATGAGTACATTTCAAATGTTCATTTCCGAACTAAAATCAGCACATTGTAGTGATGTATGCACACCAATATTTATGGAGGTATAATCCACAATAGCCAAGTTATGGAACCAACCTAGGTGCCCATTAATAGACAAATGGATGAAGAAAATGAGACATATATACATAATGGAGTTCTGCTCAGCCATAAAGAAGAATGAAATTATGTCATTTGTAGGTAAATGGATGGAACTAGAACATCATGCTAGGTGGAATAAGCCAGACTCAGAAAGTCAAGGGTCAAATGTTTTCTCTTATATAGGGAAACTAGAGAGAAAAAAGAAATTTAAAAGAGAATTTCATAAAAATGGAAGTACAGTAGAAGTAAGGAATCAAGAGGGAGGAGAGGAAAGGAGAAACACTGAGAAATAAAGTTGACCAAATTATGCTATGTGCATGTATGAATATATCAGAATGCATTCCAATTCTGTATATATAACTATAATGCATAAATAAATAGGAGGGAGACCAATAGAGTAGAGAAAGGAAATCAGGGAAGGGGTGAAGGTAGGAAAAGAGGAAGTACTGGGGATTGAGACAAAGCAAGTTATGTTATATGCATTTATGAATATGTCAAAATGAACACCACTATTATATATAACTATAATGCACTAAAAAGTAATAAATAAATAAAATGTTCATGCCCCCCTTTTTGATCTCAGGTCCCTCTCAGATAACTCCCATCACATACCTTTTTCAGCTTCTTTTTTTGCAGGGGGCAGTCAGTATTTTTTATATCATTCTTTTTGCATTTGGTCCTGCTGATCTTCACACTGAACAAATACTCCACTCCTGTTGTCAGCTGATGAGAATCAATTGTACTGTCAGTTTCAACTCTACACATCCAGTGACTGAGACTCTCCAAGAGAGGATAGAACTAGGATTGACTCCCCAGAGCCACAATTCCTGTTTCCAGAGTTCACCCTCCCAAAACTCAGCTCCTTTCTTCCCTGTTGGCTTGACAAGTCTCAATGACACCCAAGGTTCCCTGTGAGCCCCCAATTCCTGGACTCTGGATTGGTATTTCAGCTATAGATTACTTATCTTCTGTTTCCCATCCATATTCAGGACCAAGGAAGTGATAGCCAGCTGGGTTGCCTAGCAACTGAAAACCACTCACAGGTGGTCATATACCATCCTCATAATGCAGACAGCCAATATTTCATTCATGTTCTACCAACCCCTATAGTCATATCCTCCCCACCTATCCTCCCTCATGGCCAACCTGAAGAGAGACAGTTTAGCACACAGTTAAAAATGGATTTCAGAATCAAATTGATTTGGGGCATATATCCCCATTTACTGATTCTGTGACCTTGAGCAAGTTACTTAGCAGTCTTATTTCCTTCACTTACAGAGTCCAAATAATCATTATGCCTGCTTATGGAGTTAGTTATGTGGGCTAAAGGGAAGCGTGCAACTCACGTAATACATATAAAATATATTTTTTAAATTTGTAAATAATAAATTATTTAATATTTTAGCAAAGTATCTGTAAACTTACTCTGGACCAGCTATGGAGTTGGGAGAGCCAGAGAAGAGAAGACAGGAGATCTGGATTTATCTCCTATGATCTCTAAACTTGGATGATCCCTCCAGCTCCCTGAATCTGTTTTTTTTCTGGGGTGTACAAGAATGAAGGAAGGGAATGTGGTAAGTATGTGAGCTATGGGGAAGGCAAGTCAAGGCCATTTCCTATAGTTGTGCTTTGTCTTCTTTTACTCATGATCAACTCTAAGACTGTGAAGACTAAAGGGAGGATGGTTAAGAAAGGCCTTTGTGGACAGGGAGATACCATACTCAGAAGAAAAACTCTAATCCACTTTTCAGGTCTGCAGAGTTTGGTGATTATCATCCCCTGCTGGGAACTGAGCTGTATTCCCCAGGTAAATCTGTGGATTAGAGAGCTCTGATAAGGGAAAAGGCTACAAGGAGGCCCTTGCTTTATTGCCCAAATGTCAGTGGTCAAATCAAATGAAATAACTTGATGTTCTCTGGGGTTGTAGAAGCAGATCATGCCCATTCGGCTCCTGGAGGACTCTCCTAGAAAACTTCAGGGCAGGGCCCCAGGTATATCAGCCTGAAGCAGTACTGTGATCCCAAACTCAACATCCACTGGAAGTACCCCAGGGTACAGGTACTCCTCTTCTGGTCATCAAAGGGCAACTATGAGTTTGCCTCTTGCAGAGTTCTCGAAACACTGTTAGCCCGACCATCACCCTCTTTGTATATAGGAAAAAATTACATTTCTGGTTGTACATTTAACTAACACTCCACTGTGCAAAGTATTATTCTGTTAGCCTTGATTTTTTTTAAAAGAAATGGTTGTAATAATAGCAAATGTTTTTACAAGTGCTACTAGATGTCAGCACTGTGCTAAGTATTTCCCTCTTATTCTGACCCACTTTACAGGTGAGGAAACTGATACCTGCAGAGTCACAATGACACTTGACCAAAAGCAAACAATTGGGAAGAGCTAAGTGTCAAACCCAGAAAGGACATTTGGAGTTCAGACGCTGGCAACCCTCCTTAGAAACCTGCTATACTCCTCTGTGAGGTACTGGGACATTCATAGTCAGGGGGTTCGGGGCATTCACAATTAAATCTGCCCAGAGATCTGTCTCCAAGATCACCCAGCAATCAAGAGGCAGCCCTGCTCTGTATCATTTTGAATGACATCAGAAATTTGTTTAGAAAGATTTGTTTAGAAAGTCTCTTTAACAGTTGATTGTTGATCATGGATTGATCTCACATCAGCACTTGGAATCTCATTATCCTTGGGAAACTGATCCAAGACAACAAGCCAAATGAGAACACTACCATCTTGTGGTAGAAGCATGTAACTGACAGAGACCCATTGGAATGTTGACCTCAATGTCACACTAACATTACTAACACTGCCCACCACGACTCCCTTGCCTTCCTGCCTTGCTAATCATTCCTCTACCCTGCCCTTCTCTCTGGCTAGAGATCTTTCTCCTAATCAATTGTTTTCGCCCAATCTGGCTAAACTCAGACCTAGTATAGTCTTTGTCCTAATTTACATAATTTATCATCTGACCTGGAGGGAAAGTTGCACCAATAAAAGTGGTTTTCAAACAACTTCCCTTTACTATATCATCTTTCAATTGATATATTTTTAAAACTTAAAAAGACTTCTGTGATTCCAGGTGACACTACAGAACACAGAAAACGTAATCTGAAATTCTACAGCCCTACACACTGAAAAACTCTTCTGCAGAAGAAGAAACCTATAAAATGTTTGCATTTGCCAAATGAAACACGTATAAAGAACAAAAACATCCTTATTTGTTTTCACTCTGGAAAGAGCAGTTGGGAACCTTAGTGGACATGTTGCTTTCGGCCAAGAGTGAGGGAGTGAGGGTTGGTTGACTCCAGATCTCAGACCAGTATTTTGAAAGCATGTCTACAGTAAATAACTTTAAAATGCACCCATTCCAAGTGAAGCTGCTCCCACTTGGTGTCACTGTCATTTGCTTCTCTTGGGAGCCTCATCAGAAGGCCTGCGTGTTGGAGAGTATAAGAATGGGGTTCCTGAAAATGTCTGAAGAAACCAAAGCACAAACCTGCATCTGACTTTGCATTAGCTTCCGTACTCGAAATAAGTAGGTATCATTGCTAGCGTTGTTGTAGGAATCAATGAAGAAGCTGAGTGTTGAGTTCATATTTGTCTTGCTCATGGACACATTCTGGAAGCCCTCCCACTTTTCAAAGTGACCGTGTACAGCTGCCGGGACCAAGGCAACCAGCAACAGCAGGGGAGTCCCCCAGTCTCTGAACCCCATTTCTCAGCCTCAGAAACCTTTTCTCAGTTGGCCCAGGTGAGGATAGGCAGCATCAGGTAGCAATTCTCTTGCTCTTCCAAGGTGGACCTCACCAACAACCTTTCCCGAAAGATGGCTTGCCTGCATTTAAACACAAATCAAGACCCAGGGTTTATCATTCCGAGGTCCCAAAGGAGGCCAGCCAGGGAAATCTCCCTGAAGGGCCACTCAGCCCACAACAGTCAGTTTTCTACTCATTTACAACACACAATCAAGGCAAGGGAAGTTACTGGACACCTGAGGTATAAAAGCCTCCCTCCTTGCCTACATACCTAGCATGGAAGAAAACCCCAGCACAGACCTGTACAGTGTTATTCAGTAATAACTGATGTAAAAGACAGGGATAAAAGCTCACAGAGAAGTAATATTTGAACTGAGATATAAGGAATCAGATACATTTAACAAGAAGTAGTACATTCTACATACTTACCTTGGGATCCCGGAGTCTTACCAAGCCATCAACTATTCCCTCTGCTTCTTCTAAAGATAGATTTTCCTTGCCACACAGTTGCCACAGATTTCTGCCTCTTGAGTTTCATTGTACCTGCAGGCCCTGTCATTGACTCTTGCTATCTTGTTGTGACCCCCATGGAGTTTTGTGACATAATCCTACCCCTCCCTATGAGGGAAGAATAAGATGTGGGCCACATTCAGAAATGAATACCAGAGCCCTAAAATTTTCCTGCACCCAGAAGCCCAAGTGAACACCTTAGTTTTGAAACATCTGTTAAAGTGAGACTTGAATGGGATTCTCCAGAAAAAGAATGATCATAGGATAAATTGATGAAATGTGAATGTAACCTGCAGATTAGTTAATAGTGTTGTCATTGTCTAACTTCTTAGTTTTCACCATTGTACTGCGATTATAAAATGTTAACATTTGGGGATATAAAGGATATAGGACAAGGCTTTATGCTATTTTTGCAACTTCTTTGAAAGTCTGAAATTATTTCAAAATAAAAGTTAAAATGTCCCAAACTATATGAAACTATTGATCTGTAAGGAGCAGCATAATATGGCAGGGGAAGCACAAGTCTTATTATTCAATTGTCCTGGACTAAAGTTTTGCACTGGGGACTCTGGAAATGTTATTTAATCTCCCTGAGCCTCTCTCTATCTCTTTGTCTATAACATGAGAATGGAGAAAATACTCATGGGTGACTAAATAGAGGAAGGCAAAGAATCTGCTCTGAAGCCAGGCATCTGTGAGTGTTCAGAAAATATCTGTATGATTTTTCTCTGATTCTGAATGCATACACTTAAGCTTGTGATCTGTTGAGCCCCTAAACCCAGAACCAGGCCACCCTCCATTGTGAAAATCCTGCCAGGACTATTACAACATCCGCCCTGGACTCCAGAGCTTGCCTTGCTAGGACCAATCCAGCCAGTGGAAATGGCAGCTTTGGAATTCCTTGAGCCAGAGCAGAAAACAACTACTGAAGAATACATACAAAAGGATTCCAATTAATATATGAGGCTGCTCAGATCTGGGTGATTCTCAGCATGCTCTGGAAATCTGGGATGCATCTGCTGAACTATAGACCTCAAAGAGGAAAATTAAAATTCAGTGAGTCATATAAGAAAACCTATGAACACGAGGTTAAAAGCATTAAAAACAAATCTGCTTAAGAAATATGGAAGTTAGCAACTCTAAGTGGATCAAGGAGTTAGGCATTAGACCAGAAACTTTGTGCCTAATAAAATAAAAAGTAGGCCCAAATCTATATCATGTCAGCTTAGGAATCAACTTCCTTAACAAGACTGCTAAAGAGCAGGAAGTTAAATCAAGAATTAATAAATAGGATGGAATCAAACTAAAAATTTCTTTACAACAAAGGAAACAATCAAGAATGTGAAGAAAGAGCCTACAGAATGGGAGATTTGCCACCTGAACCTCAGAGCATTAATCTCCAGAATATATAAAGAACTCAAAAAAATTAATCCCAAAATACAAATAACCCAATCAATAAATGGGCAAAGGAATTGAACAGACACATCACAGAAGAAGAAATAAAATCAGTCAACAAATATATGAAAAAATGTTTAACATCTCTAGCAGTTAGAGAAATGCAAATTAAAACTACACTGAGATTCTATCTCACTGCAGTCAGAATGGCAATTATCAAGAATACAAGCAATAATAAATGTTGGCAAGGATGTGGGGAAAAAGGTTCAGTCATGCATCACTGATGAGACTGCAAATTGGTGCAACCATTATGGAAAGCAGTATGGAGATTCTTCAGAAAACTTGGAATAGAACCACCATTTGACCCAAGTATATACCACTCCTTGGTATATACCCAAAGGACTTAAAATCAGCATACTATTGTGGCACAGCCACATCAATGTTTATAGCAGCTCAATTCACAATAGCTAAGTGGAACCAACCTAGGTGCCCTTCAATAGATGAATGGATAAAGAAAATGTGGTATATACACACAATGGAATACTACTTGGCCATAAAGAAAAATGAAATTATGGCATTTGCCAATAAATGGATGGAACTGGAAATTATCATGCTAAGTAAAATAAGCCAATTCCCCAAAACCAAAAGTTTAATGTTCTTTCTGATATGCAGATTCTAACTCAGAATAAGGTGGGGGAGGGGAGGGAAAATAGAATTACTTTGGGTTAGATCAAGGGAATGAAGGCAAGGAAGGGGAAATGGGAATAAGAAAGACAGAATGAATCAGACATTAATTTCCTGTGTGCATACATGATTACACAACCAATGTCATTCTACATTACATACAACCTGAAGAATGAAAAGTTATTCCATATATGTATAATGTGTCAAAATGCATTCTATTGTCATGTATAACTAATAACAAATTTTTAAAAAGAAAATATGAGAGTTAGAAGCTGGATGCAGTGGTGCACACCTATAATCCCAGTGACTCGGGAGGTTAAGGCAGGAGGATCACAAATTTGAAGCCAACCTCAGTAACTTAGAGAGGCCCTGACCAACTTAGTAAGACCTATCTCAAACTCAAGAATTTAAGAGTTAGAGGATGCAGCTTGAGAGTTAATTGTCTCTATAGCAAGAGAAAAATGAATCATTGGTAATTTCCATGGAAAAAGAGGAAAGCATAGATTCAGGGTATGTCCAAAGAAGATTAAAAAGAAGGTCTTCTACTAATGGAACAGAATAGAAGACACAGAGAAAAACCCACATAAATACAGTTATCTCTTACCAGACAAAGGCACCATAAACATACATTGGAGAGAAAATAACTCCTTCAATAAATAGTGCTGGGAAAAGTTGTAATCCATATGTAGTAGAATAAAATTGAACCCCTATCTTTCACCCTGTAGAAAATTCCACTCAAAGTAGATCAAGGACCTTGTTGTTAGACCAGAGAGACTCTGCACCTAATAGTAGAAAATGTAGGCCCAACTCTCCCACATGTTGGCTTAGGAACCAGCTTCTTCAACAAGATTCCTAAAGCACAAGTAAAATCAAGAATCAATAAATGTGATGGTATTAAACTGAAAAGCTTCTTCACAGCAAAAGAAACAATCAACCTAAACAGAGATCCTACATAATGGGAGAAAATCTTTACCACCAGTACCTCAGATAAGGCATTAATTTCCAGGATATGCAAAGAACTCAAAAAACAATACCAGAAAAATGAATAACCCTATCAATAAATGGGCAAAGGAACTGAACAAACATTTCACAGAGGAAATACAAACAGTCAAAAAATAAATGAAAAAATGTTCAACTTCTCCAGTAATTAGAGAAATGTAAATTAAAACTACACTGAGATTCCATCTCACTCCAGTCAGAATGTCAATTATAAAGAACAGAAGTAACAATAAAAGTTGGAGAGGATGTGGGGAGAAAGGTACTCATACATTGTTGGTGCAAATTGGTGCTACCACTATGGAAAGCAATATGGAGATTCCTCAGAAAACTGAATGAAATCCCCACTTAACCCAGTTATACCACTCCTTGGTATATACTCCACAGACTTAAAATCAGTGTACTATAGTGACGTATCCACATCAATGTTTATAGTAGCTCAATTCACAATAGGCAAGCTATGGAAACAGCCTAGGTGCCCTTCAACAGATGGATGGATAAAGAAAATGTGGTATATACACACAATGGAGTATTACTCAGCCATAAAGGAGAACGAAATTATGGCATTTGTCAGTAAATGGATGCAACTGGAGATTATCATGCTAAGTAGAATAAGCCAATCCCCAAAAACCAAAGGCCAAAAGTTCTCTCTGATATGTAGATGTTGACACACAATGGTGGGGGGGGGGGGGGGATAATAGAACTTCATTGTATCACACAAAAGGGAATGAAAAGAAGGGAGGGGGATGAGAATAGGAAAAACAGTAGATTGAATTGGACACAACTTTCCTATGTTCATATATGAACACACGACCAGTGAAACTCCATATCATGTACAACTGTATGGGATCCTAATTAGAATAAGTTGTACTCCATGTATGTATAATATGTCAAAATATCCTCTACTGTCATGTATATCTAAAAATAAATAAATAAATAAAATTTTAAAAAAGAAGTATATGGAAAGCACATGAGGAAAACAAAAGAAGATCTTCTCATGTCACTCCTGGTCTTTTGGGGATTGTGGCAGCAGATCTTTAGCCCTAGTGGGAGGTGAAGACAGAGGCAGAGACTGACCTGCTGCCACAGCCAAATAACATTGGAAATGACATAAGCCCCCACTCCCATTTTTGTTGTTGTTTGTGTTAGAACTTTCCTTTTTGTTTTTGCAGTGCTGGAGGTTAAATCCAGGTCCATGCACATGTTAGGCAAGTGCTCTACTATTGACCTCTACATCCCCAGCCCAAGGTCCCTTTTTATAACTTCTTCTATGGATATGAAACAAGAATAGATTCTAGTAAGGCCCATGGTATTAGGGAGAAACAAGACATTTGATTAAAAACATGGAATAAAGGAGAAATCACTAGCCTGGTTATATCTGTGGAATAAGGAAGAACTTGGTAGCAATTTAATGTTCATAAAATAAAAGGAAAGGAAAAGGTGCTGTCATGCACATAGATATGTGGAAAATAGGAGCCTCATTATGTTTTTTTTCCTGTTTTGTAGATATATCATCATTTATGTAATCAATATTCTATTGATACACAATTAGATTGATTTCAGGACAATAGTTATAACAATACCTCAACAAACATGTTGATACACATATATGTGCCTACTCTGTGGGTATGTCTATACTATAAATTGCTAGGAATGAAATTGTTAGAAATTTCTAGAAGAAGATATTATCCAATTGCCCTCCCCAAAGTTTGCACACCACCATCCCCTTTTCCCCTAGAGTACAAGTTTATTTTCCCTGATCATTACTAGACAGGAAATTATCAAGCTCTTTCATGACCTCATTCTGAGAGTTAAAAAGTAGCATACTGTGTATTTGGTTTACTTTTCCTATTTTTTAATTAGAGCTTTATAGTTATACATAGTAGTTGAGTTTATCCTGACAAACTTATACATACATAGGATTCAATTTCAGTTCATGATCCTCCTTTCCTTTCCATCCTCCCTCTCCTCTCCCATTCTCTACTGGACTTCCTTTCACTCTTCTATTTACTTATATTTGATTGCTTCTTTCTACCTATGGATAAAGGTGAATTTCCCTGTGGTATGTTTATATATGCACATATGATAATTTTTTAAGAATTCATTCTACATTGCCCCCCCTTACTTATCCCTCCAATCTGCCTCTTAATTTCCTTTTTCTACATCACTGATCTTCCCTTTATCTTTATATTATCCTATCCTTCCCTCTCCCTTTCCCTTATTTACTCTAGCTTCTGTATGTAAGAGAAAACATTCAATCTTTGAGTTTTTGAGTTTGAGCCTTATTATGTTTGAGAATAAAGGTAATATATGGACCCTGGTAATATTCATGGATTGCGAGAAATACGGTGAAAAGAAAGGTCCTGATCATTTCCATTAATTAAGAGGAAAATATTGAGCCTTATGAAATCCATGCAAAGGAAAAACCATCAGCCCTGATTATTTTCATGAGAAGAAAATAAACAACTGGTCATGTCCAAGAAAGAAGGAAAAAATATGGGAACTGGTCATCTTCATGGAACACAGGTAAAGAAAAAACATGTTTATTTTCACATAATAAGAGGTGTTATAGTTTAGTTATGAGGTCTCCCCAAAAAGCTCATGTGAGAGACAATTCAAGAAAGTTTAGAGGTTAAATGATTGGGTTATGAGAGTCTTAAGCTAATCAATGCATTAATCACCTGATAGGGATTAACTGGGTGGTAACTGTAGGCAAGTAGGGTGTGGCCGGAGGAGGTGGGTCACTGGGGGTGTTCCTTTAGGGTTTGTATTTTCTTGTAGCGAAGAGAGCCCCCCCCACTGCTGCATGTCTCTTTCTCTCCTCCCTCTCTTCCGGGCTCCTTCCTGGTGCCATGTCCTGAGCCCCTTTCCTCTATCACTCTTTCACATGATGTTCAGCCTGAGCTTAGGCCTTAAGGAATAAAGTTGGCCATCCATGGACTGAGACCTCTGAAACTGTGAGCCCCCAAATAAACTTTCCCTCCTCTGTGTTGTTCTTGTCAAGTCTTTTGGCCACAGCAGTGAAAACCCTGACTAAAACAATAGGAAAATGGTATTCCTAAGCAGGGACATGAAATAAGTATGATGGTCTAATTATATCCTGGAATGAGAAGAAATATGCAGACTGCTCATGCCTATAGAATAAAAGGAACATACAAGACTGGTTATATTCATGAGATAAAAACAAGGTGCTTGATCATGTACAAGAGAAAGGGAAAAGTAAGGTTCTGTTCATGTTATATGAATGGAGGAAAATATATGCCTCATTGTGTCATATGATATAGAGAAGGTGATGTCTGTATGACTGTAGAATAAGTGGAAAATAGGGAGGGTCTTATTAGGTCCATGCAAAAGGAGGAAAAAATAGGCTGTGGTTGTGTCCATGTGGAAGGCAATTACAGGCACGTAGGTCATGTCCAGGGAAAATGAGAAAAATCCTAACTATATACATGAAAGAGTTGAAGAATAAGAGAACTCACTGTCTACACACATGAAGAGGAAAATATTAAGCCTGATAATGTTTGTGGAATAGATACAGGCATGAGGTCTGATAGTTTCCATGGAATAAAGGGAAAAAAAAGAAGGTTTAGATGTCCAGGAATAAAAGTAAAACTGGAAGCATAGTTATGTGCATTGGATAAAGGGAAATAGGTTGTCATGTCCTTAGAACAAGAGAAGAATAAAGAACCTATCTTTTGCCTGGCTATTGCAAAAGAGTAACAGGAAAGTAGGGGACCTGAGTCTTTCTACAGTTGGTCAATTATGTATCAATAGTGTAGTTTGAAGGATGCATGGATAGGTGGATGGATGGAGGGATGAAGTATATGTGGCACTAAACACAGTGCTTCTTATGGAACAGATACTCAGCCTGGGGTTCTCTTCCTGCCACCACCATTATTGGTGCCTTAGACCCTGAAGGACAAAGAATTTACCTTGTCTGAAGTAATAGGTGCACATCTGAGAACAATGATGCAGGCACTGCAACCACCCTTACCTGCTTGTGTCTACACCACCTTATCATCTGCTGCCACACTAACCAGTTTCTTATTTCTTAAGAAAGAGGAACTAAATTTCCCCAGCATCCAGAAAACCTGGCCTCTTGTATCATGAGCTGAACCTCGTAACTGGGCCACTGCTGGACCAGTCATGGTGGCGAGTAGATGGGACTTATCTTAGATAAACCCATGGCAGGCTGCATGAGGTACAGATAAAATGTCTGAGTTTGAAGGGACACTCTATGAACTGCACAACCCTGTGTTTTTGCGTGTTGACAACTAAGCTTGAGATTTCTTTATCAGTCCAGTTCCCAGAATAAAACAAACAGGCAACAGAGAGATAATGTCCTTATCACTGTGGGCTAGTAAACTCTGCTGTGTGGGCTGAGTAGTCTGCAGGCAAGGGAGTTTCTTGCCTATAGCTTTTTCTAAACTGGTGCATTAAAATTATACATAACAGTGGGATCCACGTTGCTACATTTGTACCTGCACAGAATTTGTTCAATATCACTTCTTTAATTATCTATCCTTCTTATCATTGCTTCTGTCTCTCCCTACCCCTAGAGGCTCCTCCTTGACTTTGAATGAGCTCTCTTGGGCCTGCACAGAATCACCCATCAATATGGTCAAAATGTGTTGTTTACTGCATTATACCTCTGAATTCGAACTTGAAGAGGGGCACCCTTGCTCCTCAAATTGGAAGTCATCCAGGAAATGCCAAGGTTCCTGGGCATATTCCAGGAGAAACATCTAGATACAGCTTTCCCTTTCAGCCAGCCCATCTAGGCATTTAGATCCATTAGACTTTGGGGACTGTGGATCTTTGTGAAGGGAGGAGAGCTAGGAATCAGAGCAGACTTTTTCACTGCAGGTTGACCAGTTGCTTTACCTGTTTACCAGTTACCCCACCTGTAAAATTGGTATAATAGCAATCAGTCATAAATGCCTCATAGGATGGTCATGAAAATTACATTATAAAATGCACAAGTTCAGGACTCAAGGCTCATCAAATTTCATATTTATATCAGTGTCGCACATCAGATCTCATATATACACCAATTGCATCAGCTATTTCCAATAAGAATGGAGAACCACCAGTGAAGAGCAAATCACATGGAATTGCACTGGGGCTTCATACTATTTCCTGTGAATGTACCCCTTCCTCCATCTCAATTGCTATTGCCATGAATTCTAACAGCACATAGGACCTCTGTTATCTGCAAGTTGTGCATCTACAGACTTTTTTCATATCATTATCCCCTAAACAACACAGAACAGAACTATTTGGATTGTATTAGTTATTATAAGCAATCTAGAGATGATTTAAAGTATACAAGAGGTACACAGATTCTATGTAAATACTATGCCATTTTACATATCCATACCCATGGAACCAATACTCATGGATACCAAGGGACAACTGTATTTCACTGGTAAACATGACATCAGGGCTGGGAGAAGGGTCATGGTGTAACTTGTTTTGTAAGCTTACATCTGATATCTGCAAAGTTTTAACTCTGGGGGAGCAAATGAACCCTTGCAAACAAGGATGGTCTCAGTTGGTTTTTTTTCTCTACTCTCTCTCTCTCTCTCTCTCTCTCTCTTTTTTTAAGGTAGCACTATTTGATCAATTCTTTCTGTCCCCTGAATAGTCCTTATCTAGATAAGCAAAGTGGCTGCTGACCTGGATATAGCACAGACAGGAAGCAATCCTATATGTGACCCACCCTACAGCCAGACACAATCTGTGACCCTCTTGAGTACTCCAAGGTGTGGTTGTGGAGAGTATTGCCCAAGCTGCCAACAGCAGTTCCCACAGCAGCCCTGGCCTTCATCCCTGGAGTTGCTGCAGAAGGACATGGTTGACCTTGACTCAAATGCCCTGAGGTCCTGAGAAACAAGCCAATAGCAGGCACACGGAACCTCAACACAAGGTGGTGCTACAGATGGCTTGAGCTGGCATCACCTCAAGAGGCCCAGGGGATGTGTTCTCTTTGCAGACTCAGAAACCTGAGAACTTTCAAGTCTCAGAAAGTCAGAGCATTCTCACAGTGCTGTGCTTCCCCCTGGTTATATGAGATGGAAAAGGACATCCAGGGTGAAGGGGCTATTGGCAGGTCATCTTCTTCATCTTGTCTTTTTGTTTTCTTTATACAGATGTTTTCCACAATACAAGGTGACTCACTACCTGCTAAACAAGCTACTCCATTTAAATCAGGTTCTTTATTTTTTTCTTTTCTTTTTGATTAAAAAAATGTATTATAATTAGACATTTTGGGGTAACTGTGGTATTTTGATTAATTTGTATAATTTGTAATGATCAAATCTGAGTAGTTAGCATTTGCTTCAAGTTTATTATTTCTCTGTATTGGGAACATGTAAAATACATTATTTTACATGTTAAGTGGAATAAGCCAGAGGTGGAAAAAGAAATAACTACATATTGTCACTCATATATGAAAGCCAAAAATGTTGATCTCATAAAGGAAGGGATAATAGGGATTAAAATAAGCTGGGAAGAGAAGAGAGAGGAGGGGTAGAGCAAATTAGATAACAGGTACCAAAATACAGGTGAACAACAACCAAGGCCAAATACTGGTGAGGATGCAGAATAAAAGAACTCCCATACACTACTTATGGGAATGCAAATTAGTATTGCTGTTATGAAGAATGACGTGGAGGATCCTCAAAAAAAAATAAATCTATTATAGGATCCAACTATTCCACTTCTGGGTATATATCAAAAGAAAATTATATCAGTATATCAAAGAGACACTGCATGCTCATGTTCACTGCTGTACTATTTACAATAGCTATATCATGAAGACAGCCTAGGTGCCCATTAATGGATGAATAAATAATGAAAATGTGGTACATATATACAATAGAATATTATTCATCCATAAAAAAATGCTCTATACTTAACAGCAAAATGGATGGAACTGAAGGACATTGTATTAAGTGAAATAAATCAAACACAGCAAGGTAAGTATTTCTTATATGTAGATGCTTTAAAAAATGTCAATCTGAGGGCTGGGGCTATAGCTCTGTGGCAGAGCATTTGCCTGGCATACGTGAGTCACTAGGTTCGATCCTTAGCATCACATAAAAATAAATAAAATTAAAGGCATGCTGTCCATATGCAACTACAAATTTTTTTTCAAAAAGTCAATCTGAATATGGAATAATGTTTACTAGAGATTGGAAAGGAGATGGGGGAGGGGGACAGAGAAAGGTTGGATAATGTGTACCCAAACACAGTTACTTAAAAGAAAGAAGTTCTAGTATTCTATAGGACAGTGGGATGACTACATTTTACCATAAACTATTATATATTTTATGAATAATTAGACAAGAGAAGCTTGAAGTTTCCAAGCACAAAGTAATGATAAAAAGTTGGCAATGTTAATTACTTTGATTTGCTCATTACAAATTGTATAGGTATATCAAATTATCATGTTGTATCCCATTAATATGTACAATTAAAATGATAATAAAACTTTTTAAATACAGGTAAACAGAATATTTTCTAGTGTTCTATAACACAGGAAGGTGACTATAACTTACAACAATTTATTACATATTTCAAAACAGCAATAAAAGGGGATTTTGAATGTCCCCTTAGGTCCCACTTTGAAAGCAAATAACAGGCAAGGAGGTTCCATGGACTGCTTCTGCATTCTGCCACTATCTTTCTGTTTTCCTGTGAGCAGATGACCATCTTACAAAGTCAAAGAGCAGACAAAGTTGAAAAAGGCAAAGTGTTTATTGAAATACTCTATATCTGAAAGTTCAAAGTCTTTGCCCATTTTCTTATTTGGTTGTTTGTGTGCCATTGATTTGCAGGATTTCTTCAGCCTTGATAAATTCCTTTAGGTATGTGTGTTACAAATATCTTTTTCTGGATTGTGGCAAATATATTGATTTCCCTCTTCTGGTTTGCATTTTTGATGTCTCATTTTGGAACTCAAGGGCATAAAGCTTGTTTCAATAAAGCTACTTTCCTGTATATTCTTTCAAACATTTTAAAGTTTAGCATTACCCATTTAGGTCTATAATCCTTCTAGGTTTTGTGCATAGTATGTTTGCTAATATATAGTTCAGACTTTTCCTATCTATGGTTATGAGTACGACTGCCCTATCATTGTCCTTTTCCATATTATTGTCCTTCTCTGGTTTAGGTGTCAAGGTCACACTGGCCTAATTCAATGAGTTGAGGAGTGTGTCACTCAGGGTCTCCACAGTAAACCGAGGTACAGAAAA